>PVNU02000442.1:0-79117 GCA_003013855.2 Liriodendron chinense | reverse complement strand
AGTGTGTGTGTGTTTGTTTTGTTTTCTTGCATGGTAGCCTAAGAAATTTGTTTTAGACCTGATAGATGATTTATATTAATCAATTGAGCTAAGTCAATTATCTATTAAGCATATAATTCCACTCTTATGAAAAGAAAAAAAAAAGATTATATCACTCACTTTTATACCTGTAAAGGTTTGACAAAGGGACTTCTATTTTTCATTAAATCTAGCTTATTGTTTTGGAAAAACGGACTCACTAATACACATAGTAGCAGTAGTGTTGCTAACATGGATGGATAGATCATGTGGATGAGATCGACCATGTCCATCAGGCGCACAATCTCATGACTCATGTCTTACTCTAGATATAACAATGATCTAAAACTCAGGTGGGCCTCACCATAGGACACAATGTAAATTCAGCTAAAACTTCTAAATTAACATGGTATGGCCAACCTAAGTTTTACAATATATGGCTTGGTTTTTGGAGAATACTTTCATGTTGGTGACCACAGTAATATAATAGATTGGATGGTATAGATAAACCACAGTGGGCCCATCATCCATACTCTTCCTTATGGTCTGGCCTACATGAGTTTTTGACAAACTTAAATTTTACTTTCCCAAGATGAAAAAGAGGCAGCGAACTTGATAACCAGGCTGGATCTCATGCATGCCCACTGTGGTACTCGGTTGGCATGCCCTCATGTACCATTAGAGCTGTACACAGGAGAATCGAACTAAGCTTAATTTGCACGGTTCAGCTCAGTTTGTTCGGCGGGCGACTTGAGCTCGGGCTTGGTCCTCGAGCCCAACAGGTAGACTTGGCTGGTTTGGTCGAGCTTTCGAGCCGAATTCGAGCCTGTTCGAGCTTGAGAGAGTATGTGTGTGTGAGAGAGAGAGCGGGGGGATGTCCGGCCGCCTGGCTAGGAGCTGGCCGCTGGGTGCGTTGGGGTGGGGAGAGAGAGAGAGAGAGATGCCTGATGGCTGGACGGTCGGCGACGATAAGAAAAGGGCGCAAAGGGTGTGGCTAAAAAGGGGCACTCTCTTGACTAAATGATTAGGGGGCAAGGCAAATTAGGGCAGAAGTAGGCACTCCTTTATATTATATATATTAAATATATTTTTAAAAATTTTATATATAATAAATCAAACCGAGCCAAATTCGAGCCGAATCGAGCCTGGTTTTGAACCAACCCGAATTGAGCTTGGCTTGACCCGATTTTTGAACGAGCCCCCAAAAAAAAATGGCTCGGCTTGGTTTAATCTACCCTATGAACTGAGCCGAATTAAGCTTTCAAACGGATTTGGTTTGTGTACAGCTCTATTTAACATCCGTGGAAGGGCTAGCACGTCTTATTGTTTTATTTTAAGGAGACTTGAACTAAGATGGTCAGCACCCATATGGCAAGATAACAAAACATGATCAGTTGACCCACTTGACTCTTGGAAGGAATAGATGAGATGTACACGTTACATTAAGTATTGGTTATTAGCGATAATTAAGATCTTGATTTAAATAAAATAATCAAATTTGAAAATGGATAAAGATAATTCAAAAACATGCGCTTCAAGTATATAATACCATCGTTCAAATAAACCCAATAATAATCACAGAGAAAATAATATAAGGCAATCTCATGTCCATGACCACTAAGGCCCACATGTTAAGGGATCCCACCACCATCCATCTCGTGGACTCTATGTGGTGGGACTACCACCTTAAGAAACTCATCACTCTTCGGATGATTATGAAGATCACTACCTGTAGATGAATTTTTAGGCTTGAAAAAAGAAAAGTTTCAATGGATTGAATTCAACTCTAAAGAAATCAAAGGTTAGGATCAATGAAGTATGATTATTGGGCAACAATAGCTTCTACATAGACGGTTCAAGTAATTGGACCATCTTAACAGGTGGGCCACAATGGATGTCAACAAACTCCAAATACTCAAATATATTATAAGAAAAACAAGTTTAAAGAGAGTACTGAAGTAAGAATAAATAATAATAACAATCATTAACACTCGCGTTGGAACAAGACGTTCGGATGGAGCTGGTTGCAGAGTCCAAGATACGTTAGATAGAGGACCCTATCTTTTGCACCCGTCCGATGGTTCTTTGTGTGCTTACAGAAGTACTTCAACTGATTAATAGTGCAACAGCCTAGCATCTTCCCCAACAGCAAGAAGAGCCAATTGATGGACCGCTTCTTTGGCGATATCACAGGCTTCATACAGTCAGTCTGCTTGCATTCCCTGCAATCGGGCAGACTCGGAGTCATCCACTCCTTGGGTGCTCTATCATGCATACCGAGCTTGTTCTTTCTTATGTATTCTGAAATCTCATGAAACTGAGTCATCAGATCAAACCCCACTCATATAAGGCGTCGCACCGCTTGCATTGCACCTCACCCTTGATTGTACTGATGCCGAGCGAATTGAGGTCTTTGAGGCTGTGAACGATAGCGCGGAGATTGGTGGCCCACTGGAACGGCGGAGGCACATGAATGTCCTTGCCACGGCGCAGAGGTTGGTTCATGTTGCGTCGGGTTCGCACGGTGCGTCGGCCTGGCGGGTGTGCTTGCTGAACCACTACATTGGTTGGGGATGGGTCTAAGTTGGAAAAACCATCGGTAGGAGGAGGTACTGGGTCTTGCGACTGCGCCACTGAAGCAGTGGAGTCTTTGGATGAGTTTCCCAACCTCAATGTGGTGGATGGGGTCTGGTCATTAGCTGCTAAAGGAGGGACGCACTTCCATGGGTCTTGCTGCCTCGGCTCTGAGGGGAATGTGATCTGGTAATCAGGTGGGTTTTGCGGCTGGAAGTTATTTGTGAAAGAAGGTGATGTAGAAGAGGGTGGTGGTGGAGGTGGGGAGGGCGCTCTGGGCGACGCTGGGCGGGTGGAGACGGTGCAAAGATGAAGATCGGTATCAGGACTAGGACAGCCATGTTTTCTCTTTCTATCCATACCTGATGCTGCTGCACCATCTTCCATGCCTTTCTTTCTTTCAAGGAGAAGTAGAGATTTTAAGAGGGATTAGGAAGGTGGAGAGATGGGAGAAATGAGGAGTCTTGTAAGAATTCAAGGGTGGTTTTCCATCTTTCAACAAAGACTCTTCTTCTTTCGAAATCCAAAACCTCTCCGTATTTCTAGTGAGAGAGAAGTTCATGTTTGAGTGGGTTAGGGGAGTTATATGAACGTGGAAAGAGATGGGACCAATCAGGAGTGGATATTACGTGGACGTTTCTATTATGTGCTGACCCGGGTAACACCAGCTTTGTGGGTGTTACCCTTACCATGGGGCCCACCTTGATCATTTTTTAATATCCAAGCCGTCCATCCATTTCTATTGACAATCCTAGGATGGGTTCCTAAAATTTAAGCAGATCCATATCTCAGGTGGACCACACCACAGTAAACAGTGTTTATTGAGTGCATCACCATTAAAAATTCCAATGGACCCATAGTAAAGATTTATTAATTTTTATTTTCCATCCAAACTGTTGATACTGTCAATAATATCTGGATAAAGGGAAAATACAAATATCAGATTGATCCAACACTTTTGTGGACCACAAAAAGTTATTAATGGTCATTCATCACTTTTGCTAGTGGTATGGTCCACTTGAGATTTCGATCTTCGTAGTTTTTTAGATGAAATCCTAAAATGAGATGGGAAAACAGATGTACGGCGTGGATATAAACAAATACATCAATGTGGGCCCCCAAATACAACAAATACAGCTAATCATCCGCTCCCGCTTGCAGGATCTGGGACTACTCGGATTCGGTTGTGACCCCTGCGACGCTTGGAAAAAAGTTCCGTGGGCCCACCATATGTATTTTATCAAGGTCGTCCATTCATTTTTCCATATTATTTTAAGGCATGAGTTAAAAAAAGAGGCAGATCCCTGTAATGTGGTCCACCTTAGATTTGGATATACCTCAATTAGCCCATGCCCTAAAATGAGCTGGTAAAATGGATGAATGGCGTGGATAAGACATACATCGTGGTGGGCCACGGAGCTTTTCCAACACGGACCGGTACCGCTTGGTACCGAAGCCGAGTTCCTTGCTACGACGTCCGAACCCTTCACCACTTCGGGCGGACACTGCACATCAACTGTCTCAATGAACGGCTATCAAACGTCGTTAACTCTTACCGTTTTCACTTGCGGACGCGCAGGTGGGTCGGACGAATGAGAACTCACCACGTCAGCGACTCAATGAGTCCTATTTCCAGAAAACTCGCGTTCGAGCTTATTTACAAGAACTTAGGATAACCATCCTAAGCAAGAACTCGAAACAAACGCGCGGCTTCGGTGGATTCCCGGATCCATCGAGGTGGGTGGCTCCCTGACTGTGGGACCACCGTGATGTATTTACCTTACATCCATGCCGTCCATTCATTTTGACAGCTCGTTTTAGAGCATGATCCTGGACATTAAGCAGATCCAATTCTTACGTGGATGATACCACAGGAAACAATGGGCCTTGAATGCCCACCATTAAAAATTTCCTGAGGCCCACCGTAATGTTTATTTTCCATCCAATCTGTTGATAAGTTCACAAAGACTTCCATAAAGGGAAAATACAATTATCTGCTTGATCCAAAACTTTTGTGGCCCATAAGAGGCCTTTAATGGTTAATGACCACTTTTGTGTGGTGTGTCTCCTCATATTTGTATCCAGCTCAGCACACACGTCAGCATTGACTGCATTAAATATAGCATGCTGACAATGTCAATTCTGAGCTGGACCAATCAGATAGTCGCCACAGAAAACCCCAGACGATCCCATCTTTGCCCTTAAATAGCTTCCAAAACGGATGGAGAGCTAGAATGTAAGAAAATGCATCACTGTGGCCCCACATTCAGGAATCCGCCCACCTAGCGGATCCGGGTATCCACCGAACGTATTTCTGAGGCAGATAACTCCGGTTCGAAAAAAAAAAAAACACGTTTGGTAGACATGGGAAGGTGACTTCCACTTGCGTGGACAGAACAACATTTGGATGAGATCCACCCATCCTCAGGTGTGCCATCCCGTGTTTGGACAGGTGCCCAAAAATCATGCCGATTTAAGACACCATCGGAAATAGTTGAAATGGGATGTCCCACCATAAAATCGTCTGAATTATCTGCGATATATGTGTGTGTGTGTGATCGTGCGTGCGCGCGCGCCGCAATCCACTCATCTGATGTGCAACGGTAAAAGGTGACAGTCAATTTTGGTAGTCAATAGTTTCCTTTGACAATTAACTCTAAGTTAAAGATAACGTGTTTTATGACTATATACTTAAAAGAGAAGGGTTATTTGGCAATATGGTTATTTAGTATATAATACTAAAAAATGAAGAGCTATGTATGGCTTGTTTGGAAGTAACTTTTTTTTTTATGTGAAAAAAATTTATTTTTAAGTTAATTAATTTGGTAAACACCCTTTCAAAAGTAATTTATGGCTTGTTTGTGAGCTTGCATTTGGAAAGCATTTGACAAAATACAGTTGCGTGACCGGGATAAACATTGAAAATTCGAATGGGTCAAACAAGTATGGGCCTTGGAATGTTTCAAAAATAATCTAGGTCCTCATGGGTAAAAATAGAACTCGCAGATCATATTCTACTTGATCATCTAAACTTGTAGAAAACTTTGTTTATGCCTTATTTTAATAAAATTGTCTCTAGTTGACCCACAAGCATCGAAAATCCAAATGAGTTAAATAGAAAGGAACCCTAGCATCTTTTGAAAACAACCAATGAAGTTAATTGACAAAATAAAATCACAGGCTTGTGGCGAGCGAATAGTTCATGTAATACATTTTTATCAAACAAAAGTGCTTCTTAACTCCTACTAAAGCAAATTTATAAAATAACGTCACCGTCGATCACAACAGGGCAGAAGCATTCCAAGAAGGGGGCAGAAACATAGAGAAACGAGAAGGGTCGAGAGAGATCATGAAGGCAGCGAAACTAAGGTTAGTCCAAGGATTCAAAGTGCCCTAAAGATTCCCTACATGCCAAGTGCTGCCCAAACTAGTTAGAAGAAGAAGCCACTAAAGCCAACCGTAGAGTTGAAATCGGGACATCCAACTATCACTTTCGTAAAAAATCGAGGATCTTCTTCCATGTTTTAATTAACTCATAATGCATTTCACTTCACACATCACCATCATATTTATTTTTTTCTACTATCATTCTCTTTTGCCTTTTATTTGTTTGCCTACCTAAAGCCTCTAGCTCTATAATGTAAAGCTTAGATTGTACTTCATTTTCTTTTTTGCATTTCATTTTAATTACTTTTGCCTACCTAAAGTTTTTGGCTCTAGGAAGTAAGGCTAGAATTGAATTAATCTTTATTTTTACTTATTTTTTTTCTTTTCTTTTTTTCCTATTCAAGGCTATTTGACTCTGTGAAGTAATGTTAAATAGTTCCCTTTTTTTTTTTTCTTTTTCTTTTATCGGGTAGAACACGGCTAAATGTAGTAACATTGAAATTCTACGAAATTTATTGTAAATCCCATAAAGTAGAGATTGCACACCATATGGGTAGAAGAAGGTGCATGATCTTGATCTATTGTCACCGAAGCCTCATTCAAAATCTATAATCAAACCAATTAGAATCTCACAATTCCTCAACCCTAGCGATTTTACCGTTTTTATCCAAATATAGATTCTAATCTTTATTTGGCTAATAGTGACTCCAAGTGAAATACAATTTCAAAATCAAGTCAACACGACACCTCAATCATTCTAATCAACGAAAGAAAGGCAAAAGGCTAATGAAAAACGGCACTGCCCACGCAAGGTGCAAGGCATTTATAGGGTACATATATGATATTTGGTAAAATGATTGTAATAAGCCCATTAAATATATAATTTACCAAAAAGTTTGAAATTTCAAGCCTCATATTGGCCAAAAGTATATGATCACAAACCAGTAATTGGCCAATATTTTTAACCATCAATTCACAAGGCCAATGTTTGGACTATTCACAAACAAGCAACTGGCCCCACATGAGGGACGATCAACATCAAAGGTAAGCTTCACATGATGAGCGGTGGATATTAAAGGTGGGATCCACATGATGGACAATAAAATTGATAGTGGGCCCCTAATGATAGATGATCCATATCAAGGTGGGCTCAAATGAGGACCGTTCAATTGAACATCAGCCCCGAACGATGAATGACCCACATCTAAGGCAGGCCCTGCTTGATGTATGGCCCACTTTGAAGTTGGGCCGCATGATGGATGGACTACATTAAAGGTGGCCAGCGTGATGGATGGCCCACATTGAAGGTGCGCTTCGCAAGGTGGGTGATCCCATTGAAGGTAGGCCCCACCCAATGGACGGTTCACATTAAAGATAAGGCCAAGGTGGGCCCAACATAATAAAACTGTCCGCATAAAAAATTGGGCCCATGTGAGGGATGGTGGATGTTAATGGTGCGGACTAAACAAACCTGAGAAAAAATATGTTGGAAACCGAACGTGCTTTTCTACTTTTTGGCTGATAAGGTCTAGTATATGTTCTTCAGGGCTCATCACTCGTGATCATCCGCTAGCTGTCTAGTGTCGTCCATCGAAGTCGTGCCTACCAGATGGACGGTTACGATCATCAAAGCACGAGTGCATGTGAGCCACATCCGTAACAAGTATGACCGTCAGACCTTGCGAGAGGTGGGCCCTAGAATTCTCCCAGGGCCCACCTCTCTACAGGTCGAGCACGTGCTAAAATGCCACGTATGTACAACGTCAATCCCACAGTGAAGAAGGCAATCCTTGGCCACTCATTTGGCGAGCTGCACGTGCTAAAACACCACACCGTCCATCCATTTTTCCAGCCCATTTTAAGATGTGGTCCAAAACATTAAGCAACTTCAATTCTCAGATAGACCACACCACAAGAAACAGTGGTGATTGAACACCCACCATTAAAAACTCCATAGGGCCCACCGTAATTTTTATTTACCATCCAACATGTTGATCAGCTTGATCCAAAACTTTTTGTGATCCACAAAAAGTTTTTAAAACGGTTTCACTAGTAGATATAGTAGCAGTAGTGTTGCTAATGTGGATGGATGACTTTGTGTGGATGGGATGATACCACGTCCATCAGATGCACAATCCCATGTTAGGCCGTACTCAATATCTAACACTGATCCAAAACTCAGGTGGCCCTCACCATAGGAAATAATGTAAAATCAGCCTAAAAACTTTTAAGTTAACATGGTGTGGCTGAAGTTTCACAATAGCATGATTTTTGTAGAGTATTTTTATGTTGGTGACAAGAGTGATATAATAGATTGGATGTAATAGATAAACCAGAATGGTCCCCTACACAATTAATAAATAATGTCCCATCCAAACTCTTCCTCAGGGTGTGGGCTACATGAGTTTTGGATAGACTTAAATTTTAGTTTCCATAATGAAAAAGAGGCAGCAAACTTGATGAACGGTGTGGACCTTGTCATGTTCTCCCCGATGTGGTCCTCAATTAGTTGGCACACTCTTATATTCCATCCATAGTGGGGTTAGCATGGTTTATTGTTTATTTTGAGGGACTTGAAATCATCTTAAATATATTTTCATGCACTGCCTATAACACCCAAGCTCTTTGGGCCCAACAAGTTGTACATGTGAAATCCACTCCATCCATCAGGTGATGACCCTTACATTCACCACACAAACAAAGATCAACACCATGAAAACCTGTGATGGTTGACACCAATGAGAACAATGTAAAATTGATTTTATATATATATATATATATATATATATATATATATATATATATATATATATATATATCTTGAGTTGACCTCCCTGAATTTTGAAACGAATGAATGAGATGTATACATCACATTAAACATTGGTTATGAGTGATAATTAAGATCTTATTTAGATAAAATAATCAAACTTAAAAAGTTGAAAAGATAACTTAAGAACTTGAATTTCAAGTTTCAAGGTTATAATACTATTATTTAAATAAATCTAATATTAACCACAATGAAAATAACTTGATACAATCTGATCATCACTAAAAATCTACTTAATTTATTAAATGAGTGTGCCAGGGATCCTGAATGTTGTGCCCAAGACATCTGAGGCCCATGTGTTAAGTGATCCAAATTAACCAACCATCCATCTCATGGACTCTACTGCAGTCAGGCCACCACCTTAAGAAACTCACACTGATCATATGATTCTGACAATCACTGCCTGCACGTGAATCTTTAGAACGATGAAAAGAAAACTTTCAACGGCCTGCGTCAATTGTAAAAAAGTCAAGGCCAGGGTAGCAAGCATGGTTATTGGGCAACAATAGCCTTTATATGGACAGTTCAAATGGCCATCTCATCAAGCGGGCCAAATGGATGGCAACGAACTCCAAACACCCCAAATAAATCTTATAAGGGAAAACAAATTTAAAGACAGTTGTTAGAGCCCCTAGATGTACATTGATACATCATCCTCTAATAGCCCGTGCTTTTGTTTTAGAGAAAGTGGTAATTTGACATAGTATTAGAACAGAAGGTCCCGTTCAAATCCCAAAGGGAGCGTATCCGTCTACTCTTGCCCATATGTTTCTGAACTCTGCATGATATATATTGATACACCATCATCTAACACCTCGAGCTTTTAGAGAAAGTGGTGATTTTAGAGATAATAAATAATAATCAACACATTTAAAAAAAATGAAGTAAGATAATAATTCAAAATTTTAAAAAAAGTGAAATAATTAAGATAATAAATAATAATTAACAGCATACGTACCTTAACAGCGTTCGAACAAGGGGTCCGGACGTAGGCTGTTTGTAGAGGCTAAGATAAGTAAGATAAAGGTGTTGGGTGAGTTTCACACAAGCCTGAGGATCTCGCCCCCCAATGCACTAGAATTATGGACTAGGATAAAGCAATAATCAAGAGTAAACAAGCAACCACACGACACAAGGAGTTTTATATGGAAAACCCACCAAAGAGGTAAAAACCACGGGACCTAGTCCAGATCAATAATCCACTATACCAGAGAACTGTTACAACCGATCACAAGCACATACCGCTTGGATCAAACCTTCTTCACCCACACAGGGATGGATAACAATGAAAGGATAAGAAAACTGAGAGATCTCACCCGAGCACGAGGACGTTGAAGAGCCGAGACGTCGTTGCACCGGGAATCACCTTCTCGAGCAATGCCTCCTCTACCAACAAGCTTCCTCTCCCTCTTTCTCTTCCTCTCTTTCTCTTTTTTTCTCTCTCTCTCTCTCCCACCTAGGACGTGTAGAACACCTTGTGGGAATCCCAAATCCTGAATTAGAACTCCATATATGTAGTTTTGCAAGAGTCCTAGCCCGATTTGGAAACTGCAATACCAATCCGCGCATACCTCCGACCAGTCGGCCAAAACCGCCGGCCGGTCGGACCCTCCAAATCAGTCCAGAGAGAAACTGTGTTAAAAACACATACACCCGACCCTGTCTGCCGACCGGTCGGCCAGGACCACCGGCCGGTCGGATGACCGGTCGGCCTTCACAATTTTCGTCTAAAGAAAATGTGGTTTCTAGCCACTTTGTCCAGCCGGTTGGCCAGGGGCACCGGCCGGTCGGACCTCATAAAAAGGCACTCTCTCTCCTCTGCATGAGGAGGAAAACTCCAACAAATCTCCCCATTTTCCAACTCAGGAGGAGTTCACCGTCTTCAAGCCAGCCCGGCTTCTACAAGCCTCAAATTTTCCCTTGAGCAGAGCCTTGGTCATCATGTCTGACCCATTATCATCCGTGTGGACCTTCTCAAGCTGTAACACCTTCTATTCCAAAGTATCCCTGATCCAATGATACCGAATCTCTATGTGCTTCGACTTGGAATGCTGACTTGGATTCTTGCTCAAGTGTATCGCACTCTGGCTATCACAATAGGCCACGTGCTTCTCCTGCTTCAAGCTAAGTTCCTGTAGGAACCTCTTCATCCAAAGCATCTCCTTGCATGCTTCTGTGACTGCAATGTATTCGGCCTCTGTCGTCGACAATGCTACGACCTTCTGTAGCTTGCTCTGCCAAGAAACCGCTCCCCAGCAAACGCGAACGTGAAACCCGATGTGAACTTCCTGGAATCTATGTCACCTGTCATATCTGCATCTGTGTAACTCTCTAACACAGGCTTCCCGTCACCATAGCATAGGCTTAACCTGGATGAGCCTCTCAGATACCGTAATATCCACTTTACTGCTGCCCAATGTTCTTTGCCAGGATTGGCAAGAAACCGGCTGACAACACCAACCGCATATGCTATGTCTGGGCGCGTACACACCATAGCATACATCAAACTTCCTACAGCCGAGGCGTAGGGTATCTTCTGCATCTCTTCCACCTCTGCCTTCGTCTTGGGACACTGCTTGTCGCTCAATTTGAAGTGACCATCCAGTGGAGTACTGACCAGCTTCGCTGCATTCATATTGAACCACTCTAGGACTTTCTCAATATACCTCTCCTTTGACAACCAAAGCCTTCTGCTGCTTCTGTCATGGGTTATCTCCATTCCTAGGATTTGTCTGGCTGGGCCCAAGTCTTTCATCGCAAACGACTTGCCCAACTCCTGTTTCAGCCTGTTAATCTTCTTGATGTCCTTTCCCATGATGAGCATGTCATCAACATATAAGAGCAGAACTAAGAAATCATCATCTGAGAACCTGCGAGTGAACACACAGTGGTCTGACTCTGTTCTATTATACCCATATGTTAACATGAACGAGTCGAACTTCTTGTACCATTGCCTAGGTTCTTGTTTCAGCCCATACAAAATCTTCCTAAGCTTACACACCATATGCTCTTTGCCCTTGACTTCGAACCCCTCTGGTTGTCGCATATAGATCTCTTCTTCCAGGTCACCATGGAGGAAGGCAGTTTTAACATCTAACTGCTCTATCTCCAGATCCATGCTAGCCGCCAACCCTAGCAACATCCGTATGGATGTCATCTTCACCACTGGTGAGAATATCTCATCGAAGTCTATTCCTTTCCTCTGACCAAAACATTTCACCACGAGTCTGACCTTGTACCTTGCCTGTGAATTCTTCTGCTCAATCTTCTTTCTGAACACCCACTTGTTGCTAAGAGCTTTCTTTCCCTTAAGCAATTTCACCATGTCATATGTGTGGTTCTTATGCAAGGATTTTCATCTCCTCTTGCATAGCTTTCAACTACTTCCCCTTATGCTCGTCGGCTAGGGCCCCAAAATAGTCTTCTGGCTCTCCCCCATCAGTAAGCATAATGTACTCATGCGGTAATACTTCATGGACGGGTGCCTGTCCCTAGATGTCCTCCTCACCTGTGGCTCAACAGGTGGATCAAGTGGGGGTTGCTCCCCCTATCCATCTCCTGTAGGAACTCTCTCGTCCTCTGCACTTTGCTGTACTCCCCTGTCATCAGGCACCACGGGAGGAGTAGTGGGATCCAAATCTTCCAGCTCATCTGAACTGGGCTGGGTCTTCTCTGGCTTTCCAATGTCTTCTATACACTGATCTTCAATGAAAACCACATCTCTGCTCCTGACGAGCTTCTTCTCGGTCGGATCCCACAACCTGAAGCCAAATTTCTCATCACCGTACCCCAAGAACACACACTGCCTGATCTTCGTATCGAGCTTGGACCTCTCGTCCTTTGGTACGTGAACGGATGCCCTGCATCCAAATACCCTGAGATGACTGTACGAAGGATCACGTTCAGTCCACACCTTCTCAGGTACTTCTCCATTCAAAGGGGCTGATGGAGACCTGTTTATCAGATACACTGCTGTGTGCATTGCTTCTCCCCAAAACATCTTGGGCAACTTCCATGGGATAATATGCACCTGATTCTCTCTACAATGGTGCGATTCATACGCTCAGAGACACTATTGTGCTGGGGGTCTTGGGTACTGTCTGTTCATGCCATATACCTAGGGACTTGCAATACTCATGGAAGTCGCCAATGTATTCACCACCATTGTCAGTGCGAATGCACTTCAATGATCTACCCGTCTCCCTCTCGACCATGGCATGAAAAGTTTTAAACACACCAAAGACCTTATCCTTGGATTTCAAAGCATAGACCCAAACCCTCCTAGATGCATCATCTATAAACGTGACAAAATATAATGCCCCACCCAAGGTTTTAGTCCTCATAGGACCACAAACATCAGAATTAACCAAATCTAATGAATGTACTTTCTTAACATGAGAAGCAATTTTTACAAATGAAACCCTATTTTGTTTCCCTGATAAACAATCAATAAAGGTTTTAAGAGGTGTACCTGTCAACTCTGGAAGGAGGTGCTTCTTTGCTAGTAGCTGAAGTCCTTTCTCACTCATATGGCCGAGCCGTCTGTGCCATATGTCTGTCGCTGAATCTTCTGCTGTGTTCAACTCACCCTTGCATATACTGACACATGTCTTGTATAGGGTGCAACACATCTTCCCTCTTACTGCGATCATCGAACCCTTGATGAGCTTCCAGTGCCCACCAACAAACCGACTCTCATAGCCGGCTACATCCAACCTTCCCGTCGACATCAAGTTGAGACGAAGGTCTGGAATATGTCTCACATCTTTACAACCAATGTACAACCTATATCGGTCCTTACACAAATATCACCAACTCCCATAATCTGGGACACTCCAGAGTTCCCCATCTTCACTGTACCATAGTTGCCTTGCCTGTAACTTGTGAAGAAATCCCTTCGTGGAATTGCATGAAACGACGCTCCTGAATCGACCACCCAATCGGTGTCAAGATTTGCAGCCGTGAGACAAACATTATGATCTGCTGAGAAAATGACTACAACGTCACCATCTGAGGCGACCGCAGTAGAATCTGATTCATCATCTTTTTCCTTCCCTTTTCCTTTCTGATCATTTTTCTTGCGACATTCACTTTTGTAATGGCCCTTCTTGCCGCAGTTCCAACATTCAGCATCTTTCCTGACACTAGACTTGCCTCTGAATTTCTCTTGGGCTTTCCCGCCCTTTCTGTTCTTTCCTCTCCCCCGATCCTGTGTCACAAGGGCCTCTTGCTGAGTAGACCCTAGAGACTTTCTCATTGTCTCCTCATTAAAGAGACAACTCGTTACATGTTCCATGGATATCCTTCCACCTGGCGCGGAGTTACTCAGAGATACCACCAATGTCTCCCAACTATCAAGCAATGAGCTAAGCAGTAGCAAAGCCTATAGTTTATCGACCAGGACCATCTTCATAGCGGAGAGTTGGTTTACAATATTACTAACTTCATTCATGTGCTCAGCCACAGAACCATTGTCCTTGAACTTGAGATTTACAAGTCTTCTAATCAGAAAAATCTTGTTGCCGGCTGTCTTCCTCTCATACAGCCCTTGTAATTTCAACCATAGGCTAGCGGCTGAGGTCTCTGTAGACACATGGTGGAAGACCGAATCGTCCAACCATTGTCTAATGAACCCCACCGCCTTTCGGTCCAGCTTCTTCCAATCATCATCTGACATATCCTTCGTCTTCGCTGATACGCCTATAATTGGAGCATACAGGTCCTTGCAATAAAGCAAGTCCTCCATCTTAGCCTTCCATATGGTCCAGTTGGATCCATTGAGACTAATCATTCTTGATGAGCCACCTTCCATAATTCAGAATCAATCCCACACCGTTCAAACAACCTGAACGCTCTGATACCACTTTGTTGGGTGCGTTTCACACAAGCCTGAGGATCTCGCCCCCCAATGCACTAGAATTATGGACTAGGATAAAGCAATAATCAAGAGTAAACAAGCAACCACACGACACAAGGAGTTTTGCGTGGAAAACCCTCCAAAGAGGTAAAAACCACGGGACCTAGTCCAGATCAACAATCCACTATACCAGAGAACTGTTACAACCGATCACAAGCACACACCGCTTGGATCAAACCTTCTTCACCCACACAGGGATGGATAACAATAAAAGGATAAGAAAACTGAGAGATCTCACCAGAGTACGAGAACGTTGAAGAGCTGAGACGTCGTTGCACCGGGAATCACCTTCTCGAGCAATGTCTCATCTACCAACAAGCTTCCTCTCCCTCTTTCTCTTCCTCTCTTTCTTTTTTTCTCTCTTTCTCACCTAGGACGTGTAGAACACCTTGTGGGAATCCCAAATCCCGAATTAGAACTCCATATATGTAGTTTTGCAAGAGTCTTAGCCGAATTTGGAAACTGCAGTACCAATCCGCGTATACCTCCGACCGGTCGGCCAAAACCGCCGGCCAGTCGGACCCTCCAAAACCAGTCCAGAGAGAAACTGTGTTAAAAACACATACACCCGACCTGTCTGCCGACCGGTCGGCCAGGACCACCGGCCGGTTGGATGACCGGTCGGCCTTCACAATTTTCGTTCAGAGAAAATGTGGTTTCTAGCCACTTTGTCCGGCCGGATAGGCTAGGGGCACCGGCCGGTCGGACCTCATAAAAAGGCACTCTCTCTCCTCTGCATGAGGAGGAAAACTCCAACAAAAGGACCTGATCTTTTGCACCCGTTCGATGGTTTCCGGTATGCTTACAGAAGTATTTCAACTGATCAAGAGTGCAGCAGCCAAGCATCTTCCCCAACAACAACAAGAGCCAATTGATTGAATGCCTTTTTGGTGAGATCACAGGCTTCAAACAGTCGGTCTGTTTGCATTTATTGCAATCAGGAAACTTCGGATCCTTCCACTCCAGAGGCGCTCGATCATGCATCTCGCTCTTATTCCTTCTTATGTATTCTGAAATATTCTCAAACTGAGTCATCAGGTCAAACCCAATCTCATATTGGGCCTCGCACCGCTTGCATTGTACCTCGCCCTGGATGATACTGATGCCGAGGGCATTGAGGTCGTCGAGGCTATGAACGGTAGCGCGGAGGGTGGTGGCCCACAGAAACGGTGGAGGCACGTGAATGTCCTTGTCGCCATGCAGAGCTTGGGTCGTGCTGCGGCTGGTTCGGGCGGTGAGTTGGCGCGGTGGCGCATGGGCTTGCTGATCCACTACCTTGGTTAAGGATGGATCTTGACGTGGGACTAGATACTGCGGAAATGCATTGTGGGAGGTGGTGTGTGGGTGTGGCAACGACTTGAATGGGGAGGATGGGGTCTGGACATCAGCTTCTGGAAAAGGAGGTAAGAAGTTATATGGGTCTTGCTGGTATTCCCTCGCCGGAGGTGGGGTGGGTGTCGTCTGGCCATCTGGTGAGAAAGGATCGAAGATGGGGTGAGAAGATGATGAAGAAGAGGGTGTTGTGCTGGAACTTGGAAGAAGAGAGAGCCAGCCTCGTTCAATTCCTGATGCCGCTGGACCATCTTCCATGCCTTTCTTTCTGGTTTTGCCTTTTACGACAGAGACTCTCTTTCTTTCGAAATGCAAAAGCCTTCCCGCATATCTAGAGAGAGAAGTTCTGTGGGATAAGGAAGTTAAAGGAACGTCGAGAGAGGGACGCGGATTAGCTACTTACAGCGTCAGTAGCGATCTGGCTACTGAAGTGACGTCACCAAGTTCTGTGGGCCCTACCATGATGTATATGTGTGTGTGTCCACACACCGTCCATCCATTTGAAGAGATCGTTTTAGGGCATGAACCAAAGAATGTGGAAGATCCAATGCTCAAGTGGACCCCACCACAGAAAACAGTGGGGACAGTGACGCCCACCGTTGAATCCTTCCTAGAACCCACTTGATGTTTTCTTGAGATCTAATCTGTTCATAAGTTAACACAGACATGGAAGAAGGAAAAACACAAATATGTGCTTGATGTAAAACTTTTGTGGCCACCAAGAAGTTTTTAATGGTAAGCGTTCAATCCCCCACTATTTTCTATGGTGAGATTTACTTGAACTTTGTATCTGTCTCATTCTTTGACTCATGACATAAAATAATTTCTCCAAATGAATGGACCGTGTGGATACAACATATACATAACTTCAAATCTCGCCACACACGCTGTCAGTAGCTAATCCGCGACCGAGAGGGAGAGAGATGGGGCCAATCAGGAGTGAATGTCACGGGCCCACATTGATGATGTATTGTATATCTACGCCGTCCATACGTTTTTCAATCCCATTTTAGGATGTGGTCCCAAAACTTAAGTAGATCCAAATATGAGGTGGACTACACCACAGGAAACAATGGTGCTTGAGTGGCACACCATTAAAAATTCCAAAGGGCCCGTCTTAAACATGCAGATCTACTTGTGGTGTAGTCCACTTGAGCTTCAGATGTACTTCAGTTTTATATTTATGCTCTAAATGAGGGGACAAAACGGATGGACGGCGTGGATATAAACATACACATCACATTGGGCCACAACGCCCAACACATCGATACACCACCTGATCTGCATCCGACTCCTATGGTAGTTTTAAAGAAAATGGGGCATACGTGGCACAGAAGTAAGGCCATCCAGACCAACCAAACTGTTGATCCATCCGGCGTAACTGAGAATCTTCACAGAAGATTATATTAGCTATCTGGCTTTTCAATTCAAATCTGGACCATTAACTACTTTGACCATTGATTTGATAGACGACATTAATTAGATGGTTAGTACAGATTGTTTATATGATTTTAGAGATTTGCTCCATCCATCCACTATTTGGAGCACCTGGGGTAACGCGGGTACAACTCCTGGAACAAAAACGCGGTTTGTAGGAAGTTGGGGACATGACTGCATTTTTATGATGACATCCACGCCGTCCATTAGATGCGCAATCCCGTGTTTGGACAGGGGCCCAAAAAAGCATGCGCATTTAATAATCAGATGTGATACACCATGGGAAATGGTTGAGATGGGATGTCACACCATTAAAATCGTCTGAATTGTATGTTATGTATATTACCATCCAATCCACTTATCTTATCTGAGGCGCGGATGGATGGATTCCCGAAAATTCAGGTCAGTCTAAGGTGTTTTCGGTCAAATAGCACTAATCTTTCTGAAATGATGAAATTAGCCCCTACCTTCAATCTTAGTAAATGTAGCTTTGACACTTTCTTTCATACCATTTTTTCCTTACCTGTATATAGCCAACAAGTTTCTGAAAAAATAAAGGGCTCTCTTAGCATGTCGATGAGACACATGGCTCGCGGATGAGATACAAAAATATCCCAACAGTACACGTGGCTCATCAAAGAAATAGATAGCTCATCTAAGACACATTGTTCCAACTTTGAATACAAGGCTCTAATGTGGAAGTCATGGCTCGCATGGCCTCTATGGCTTACCAATGAGACACATAAATTTGAACGAAACACATGGTTCGTCGAAGAGAAACACAGGGCTCATCGATGGCCTTTGGGACTCACCGGTGAGACACATTGCTCATCAACCTGAAAGTCATGGCTCTATGATGATACACATGACTTTTTAAATTTTGAGAAACTTGTTGATATATATGATTAAGAAAAAAATGATCCGAAGTAAATCTAAAAAGATATTAATTGGGGGCTATAATTATTGAAATTGAGAGAAGGGGTTCTCATCATTTCACAAAACCAATACTATTTTCACCCAAAACCCTCAGTCTAACACTCGTGATACTGTCCATCCCACATGAATTCAGAGGTTTAATGCATGATCTTACAACCGTTCCATGTGTTTCTACCCATCTGAATATTCCATTGGATCGAATTAGCTTGATGAAAAATGTAGTGGCTCATCTGATGGACGGCGTGGATCTGAGGAGCCACGTAGCCTCAGTCGGGCCATCAGCTTGCCTACGCCAGTTTGGCTAGCACATTCCCTCGTAAAGCTGAGATTTGCCAAGCTGTGCAATAAAGCTCAGGCACATGCCCTACACACACGTGTCATCATGTAACGATAGGTCCAAGATCCAATCCATCCATCGGAACTGAACCACTATATTGACACCCTACACCAAGAATCAGGTTTATCCATTGGTCAGGTGGGCCACAATTCTCAAAACCAACGTACAGCTTTAAAAGACTTCGTTGAAGTTTTCTATACCGTACTACTGTTCCCAATATCAGGGCTCATCCTGGCCGCTAACTACCTGAACATCAATGATCTGATGGACCTCACCTGTCAGTACGTGGCCGACCACATTAAGTAGATGACATGGGCATTTGATTAGGAATTTTATTTTCTATTTTTACGGTATAGATAATAGAGAGAGTAGTTGGGTTGGTTTATTGATAGATACACCCACTTTTTCTAGTTTTTTTGTAATGAATAGTACAAATTTGTACTATATCGTTGCCAAAAGCATGCATCTTATTTGAATTTCTTCGTTTTTGGTAGTTATCAACTTGTACTATTTTTCTAATTTTAATGAAATTTGGATTTGAATATTTGTTCTGATTTAAGTTTTTTGTGTCAGGATTGGGGATTTGCAATCTCTTTTTATTGTTGTTGAGTTCTTTTGTACAATACAATTGGATGTACTCCACTGTTCTGTACAGGTGGGGCCTGTGATTTGGTCATCTAGAGCTTTTATCTGATGGAACCCACCATCACAGCCCCTAAAATAATCCAGATTGTAAGATCGTGGGCCATCGATCAGCGGCCTGCAAATAGACGGTTAGAAGAAAGCAATAGGGTGATCGTGCTGGGAGCGGATTAGCTGTTACCCGGGTAACACCTTTCCCTTAGTGGGTGTTACACTAACTGTGTGGGGCCCACCTTGATGTATTTGTTGTATATCCACTCCGTCCATCTGTTTTCCCACCTCATTTTAAAACTTGAACCCAAACCTTAAGAAGATCCAAATCTCAGGTGCACCATATCACTAGAAACAGTGGTGAACGACCATCAAAAACTTTCTATAGACCACAAAAGTTTTGGATAAAGCTCATCTTAGCATTTTGCCTTCGTCCAGATCTTTACATTATCAACATGTTGGGATGGCCCCTTTGGAATTTTTAATGGTGATGCACTCAATCACCATTGTTTCCTATGGTGTGTTCCACCTGAGACTTGGATCCACATAATTTTTGAGACCCTGTACTAAAATGAGCTAGAGAAACGGATGGACGGAGTGGATATACAAAACAATCATCAAGGTGGGCTCCACAGAAAAGTGTTACTCGGTGACACCTAATCCACACCACCCCCATCGGTGGTGTTGATGTGTTGGGCACTGTAGGACCCAACGAGATATATGTGTTTTATATCCACGCAGCTTGTCCATTTTTCTTAGCTGATTTTAGGGCATGAACTTTAATGATTATTTGTCATTGAGACTTGGATCAAGGGAAAACACAAATATCAGTCTCATTCAAAACTTTCATGGGCCCAAGAAGTTTTTAACGGTGGGCGTTTAATCACTATTGTTTGTTGTGGTGTGGTCCTATTAAACTTCCATCTACATTATTTTTTGATTAATGCTCTAAAATGATGGTACAAAATGGATGGACGGTGTGGATATAAAACACACACATAACACCGGCCCCACATCACCCAACTCATCGACACACCAATGAAATTTGGTAATGACCCCTCCAATGCGGAACTAGGTACTGGACCAAGTTACGTTTGCCCATCATGACATATATGATATATGTTTTATCTTCGTTGTCCATTCAATTTTTAGAACATCATACAAGTTCAAAAAAAAAAAAAAAAAAAAAAAAAAAAAAAAAAAAAAAAAAAAAGAAAAGAGAGAGAGAGATCAAAACATCATAAGAAACAGTGGGGATTGAATGTCCACCGTTGAAATTTTTTTGTGGGCCATAAAAGTTTTGGATCAGGCATCAACTTTATAAACAGGTTGGATTACAAATAATCATTGCAGTGGCCCTGAGAAGGTTTCAACGGTGAGCCTCATTATCCCCTTGGCTACGTGTAGCTTTCAAAATGAACGGGCATACATCATGGTGGGTCACATAGCTTTTCTAGTACCGACCAGTACCTATCTCGGTACTGGAGGGGTCACTACCGAATTCGAGTCCATTGCCAACACCGCCTAATCCGCGCGTCCGTGTATTTTCCCTCATCAAGATCAACCGTTTATATCCGAGAATTTGGAAATTTGAAAAGGTAATATTTTCCAATTTGCTTTTATATTAAAATCCAAGAGTCAAACGTCAGGATCATCAATGAAGCACGATTACAGCATCACGGCTTCGTTAATGTAGTAATAAATGGCTAAGATCAGATGCAATCAGGAGGATTAAAAAAAAAAGTGGAGAATTGAAACCTTGGCAGGTCCACCATGATATTTATATGCCATCCAAACCATTCATAATGTCATTCCCACTGGGTGAACGGGAAACACGAAGACGATAGCCTGATACAAAACTTCTGTGGCCTTATGAATGTTTCAACGGTGGTCGATTGATCCACACTGTTTCCTCTAATGTGGCCCACTTGAGATTTGAATCTGCCTCATTTTTTGTCTCCTGTCCTGAAATTAGCTGGCAAAATGAGTGGAAAGGATGTGGATTTGTCATGAACATCACAGTGGACCCCACCTAGCTTCCGGCCAGGAACTTGGGACATCGCAATCCGTTAGCACATCCTAGGTGGGTGGATCCCGTGGGGCGCACCGTGATGCATACATCCATGCCGTCCATCGGTTTTGCCAGGCCATTTTAGGTTATGCTCCCACACTCTGGAATCCATCGAAGCTGGTGAGTCAGGGTCGAACTCTACCGGAACAGTGTCCGCTTTTCCGGTTTTTTCAGTTCACGAAGCCAATGGGAGTCGGTGGGGCCGGGGAATTCGGTGAGTCTGTGATCGTGTATATCGACACCCTCACCCCTTTTTCCAACTCATTTTAGGGTATGATTAAAAAAAAAAAAAAAGACAAAGTCAAAATCTCAGTTGGACCACGCCAGAGAAAGAAGTAGTGATTGAACGCCTACCATTAACAACTTCTGAGCCACAAAAGTTTTGGATGAAGATGATATTTCTGTTTTCCCTGATTCATTTTTTAGCTCATGTCATTAACGTACGGTGTGTACAACAACAAAAAGCCCCACGGTCAGAAACAACTGTAACCACGAGGTAAAAGGGCATTTTCGTCAATACAAAAATACAAAAACTCTTTCGCACACGGGAGGGTTTTCATTCCACAGCCAAAAAGCAGGAGAAAAAGGATTTTGAAAGGGTAACGCGACCACTACCACGGCATCGTATCATGTTCGGTTTCCACGGCTGGGATTCATTTTAGATGATGATCTGAGCCATTCAGATTCTGGTCAGAATATAGTACTGTGCTAGAGGGGCCCTACTATATCAAAACCCGTTTGAAATGTTTTAACTTTACCATCAGTCAGTCATATTAAGAATACTAAAATATGCATCTGTGCAACGATCTTCCAAAAAACGAGAATGGTTTTATTAACAAACAAGGAACCATATGATCTCCACGCTCAGATCACCCAAAAACGCATTGATCTGATAGAGCCCACAGCAATCAACCATGGCCCAATGTGCCCCTCAGTGGAAAAATCCTAACCCTCCACATTCAATTCGACAAAAGGGTAAAGATTAGAAAAAGGGTAAAGATTAGAAGGCTAGGATCTCCCGAGCTGATGAGACTTTTGGGGCATGGCCCATCCAACCGAAAAAACCATTGTCATTTCACAATTCCTTTCTCCGTATCTTTCTACGATGCTCAGAACATACCTAATCAACCTTCAGACTGAACAAACCTGCAAATAGGGGTAGTTAAATGAGCCAAACTATTCATGAACAGTTTGAGTTCGGTTCGATTAAAGCTCGGTTGAATTCATTTGATTAGTAGACAAACCAAACTCAAACTTTGTTTTTAAGTTCAATTAGTAATCAAACCAAACTCAAACAGGCATGAGTTCAGATCGTTTAGGCTCGATAGGGTTCGTTTATAGCTAAAAAATCATTATTTCCTATGATATGGTCCATTGAGATTCGGATGTGCTTCATTTTTTAGCTCCTGCCATGAAATGATTCGATGAAATGTATAAACAAAGTGGATATGAAATACATGCATCAAGGCAGGCCCCACAGTAAGAGTCTCACCGTCTTAACTTTTTTTGATATGGAATATATGTTGCAAGGTGAGCCCCACAATAAGCCTATCCAAAGCTCAAGTGGACCATACCACGCCATCCAACCTACAATAAATACTGAAGGTGCAACATCTCATTTACACATGCATTTAAAATGTTGCATACAGCGGTGGTTAATGAACCAAACTATTCGTGAACGGTTTGAGTTTAGTTCAATTGAAGATCGTTTGAGTTCGTTTGATTAGTAAACAAACCAAACCCAAACTCAAACTTGAATCAAACTCAAACCAAACCCAAACTCAAACTTGAATCAAACTCAAACCAAACATGGTGGTATTCGGTTTGGTTCATTTACACCCCTACCTGCAAATGATGCAAACACACATAAGATGAGCCCTGCATGCGTATGCAAAGAAGAGCATCCACGTATACCTGCATGCAGCAACAGCACGCAAACTAGTGTACACGAGTAATATGAAGATCCAACAATATCAGTGGAAAAAGCAGCAAAAGAGGCAAAATCAAAGGGCTGGTTTTAGAGAGGAAAAAAAAATGATAGAGAAGGATACCATCCATACATCCCAGATCCAAGATATCCTCAGAATATAGCTTCTCCTCCATACAAAAATAACCATTACAGCCTCTTGGTCTTCAAAGCTTCCCTGTACAACATTTGTACCATAATGTCCCAAAGAGAACCATAACCAGATATCACCTGATATCTATATCGCCACTTTCTCCACAAAAAAAAAAGAACGCATCTGCCACTTCTACAGCATCTGACTCACCGCCGATTCCTAGTTTTCTTCAGCTTCATGTGGTGTCCGCCTCCTGTTTTGAAGCCGCTGAGAAATACCAAATTCCCGGCAACAAAATAAGCGTTCAAAATTGGGTTGAAAAGGAAAAGAGAGAAAGCGTCTAGACCGCAATATCTCCACGCCCTATGAGAAACACTCATTGAAGCAACCAAGAAAGCCCTGAGATGAGCTCCCAGGCTTCGACTCATCACCCTCCCTGGACCTGTCCATCAGATGTCGGGTGCCTGGAGAATCGGCTGTCATGTAGCTGCTCTGCCTGAGCTCAATAACAGGAGGCGGCGTTGTATGCGCAGGAGCGAGAGTTGTGAGGAAATTTGAGAGCATGTCACTGATTTGCTTGAACTCTGGACGGCTAGCTGAATCTTCTGCCCAGCAGGACTCCAACAAAGCAACGAGATCCTTCGGAATGTCATCCAAGCTGGGCCTTGCATTCTGGGAAATAAACTACCCAATGTCAGAATAGTGAAATACCAAATTGTGGTCTCATAAAACACAGCCAAGGAATGCAATCTACCAAAATAATAAGGGTGATAGAAACAAGCTTTTAAAAGGTGTATACAGTATAGTATCATTCACCACCAGTACGGCCCCATATCACCCCTGCATCGAGGTGTTTTGGGCCAATATGGGCTGATATAACTGTATCATTCATGGGCAATACTGGTACATATCCGATGATACATGCCATTTTCGGATGATACATTAAACCTTGGATGGGAAGCACTGAGGAGCCAGTGGTAGATAGAATATTATTCCACCCCACAAAATAATATTTGTCCATTTCAAGTGGTACTTGGAAGTTGAAATGACCAAACTACTGCTTTGGGGGCTGAAAGTGGAAATGTGATGACTGCCCATTTCAAATTTTTATTTTTCCTCCACCCAAATGCTTGGTCGGTTCAAACACAAGCCAAACCACCAACAGGTTCAATGGGAAGTTGATATTGAGGTACTACAAAATGCTACCCAAGCCTCAGCAGCTAGCCAAATTTCTTCATATGTTGTCTAACAATTTACAAAGGAAATGTTCAGTAGACTCAAACGACGATTTATGATGCGAGTTATGTGACGTATCAATAGGATTTGACATGACTTTTTGGGCCTGTTTGTTTCACCAATTACCACGGTAATGTAAAGGAAATATGCAACGAGTACAAATCACTTTATCCGTCTCCTAACGTCTGCATTTGACCACCAATTCCTGTGTTTAGTTTATCAGTAGAAGAATCGTAATGATGGCACTTTTACATTAATATCAAATCATCAACAAAGTTCGCTGATGTCGCTATTTGGATTCGAGATTTTCACAGTAATGCCATGAAAAAGTGCAATGATTATAAATTCCTTTACCTGTCTCCTGAATACATTTGCATCGGACTGATGATTCCTGTGTTTGGCTTGGTAAAGTGGTCATTATGACACTTTTCCTTTACATTCCCAGGGTAATTGGTGAAACAAACAGGCCCTTAAAATGAACAGCTCCAAATCACAGAAATGAGCAGGAAGAAAACATACTTGGGAAAGAAATTACTCAACTGGTAGCAAGAAAAAATCATACCTTAAAAGCTGCAGCATATGCTGCCTGCAGGTTGGACATCCCCTCAAATGGCATGCGGTTCGTAAGCAGCTCCCATAGAACTATGGCGAAGCTATAAATGTCGACCTTATGGTCATAATGTTTCTTGTCACCTCGACGGAGCGTGACTGTGCTGTACAACTGATTAAACCGCGCAGTTGAGAAGTGTGGTTTTGCTGCATATACTTTGAACTGGAAAGAAATAGGAATGCAGCAGAGATGGGTACCTCAGGAGCCATCCACCGGTAAGTACCAGTCTCAGCAGTCATCATTTCTGTCACTGTCTCCTCCCTTGCTAAACCAAAATCTGCCAGCTTAAGTTTCTTATGGTCTCCTGTTAGAAGCAGATTATCTGCCACATACAGGAGTCATCCTTCATCAATTTCTAAAACTTTGGAAACAAGCATGTGCTTTTTATGATCGTAAGAGGCATGACCAATTAATTAAGATAAGGCTTAGATGATGACAGTAAGAGGCATGACCAAATTTGTATATTACATGATCGAAGGGGAAGACAATGGCCTAAGAAAGAGGCAAAAAGAGCACGGAATGACATATCCAACTAAAAAACTTATTTTGCATGCATGCATGTTTTTGTCGTCAGCCAACTGACACCTATTCATCCTAAGCCATTCTCCTGGAGAAATATTTCCAATATCATCACAATAAAATTCCATTACACCCTTGACTTTGGAAGAGATGAAAGGAAAAGGACATTAGGGAAGATGTAATGTCATTCTTTTGCCAGGTTAGAGTTCTGCCCATTATCAGGGCCCGTTTGGAAGTCCCTGCAAATCAGGATTGAGTCTACTTTCAGTGGAATGAATTCACTAGGCATATATGCAAGGTTTTTTATAACGTATTGGCAGGCGTACAACCCAGGCCCAAAAACGATACAATAAGGTATGTATTGGATCAGTATCAAACGAAACAGGCTGAATTGGCCTTTTTTTTTTATTTTCTTTTGCTCAAAATATCTTGGGAAAATAGGAAAAAGCATAAAACATCATAATTTATCCTTTTTTGTATTTTTAACATGTATTCAACTGTGTATCAGACCATTCTCTGAGATGAATGTCGTCTATTGGCATGACCTGCTGAAAGTCAATCAATTAGGCCCCAATCAAACACAAAATCAAGCATAATTTGGTGGATTATCATCCACTTATTGAAATACAACCAAAAGAAGAAAAAAAGGGGGGAAACATAATGGTTTACAACTTTTCCTGGTTTCCCCCAAAATGATCTACATTCCACTTTGATTCATCCCAATCCCACTCAAATCAGAAATAAGCTTACATCTTAATCCAACATAAGATTCTAAGCTTCCTCTAGGGTTGGAGGAGGCGGAGAAGAAAAACAAAGGACAGCCTTTTACGGCCGTGTTGGGCATATTGGCCCCATACCGGTACAGACACGGCCCTTAACAGCCCATACAGGCCGATATGGCCCTTTTTTCCAGTAAGCCGATTCACCCGTATAGTGTATTGGTGGGGGCTGATGTGGTTACAATACGGCTGATGTGGCTCTCTGGTAATAGTTTTTTAAAACCATGCATATAGAGCAGCTCAGCAAACAGTAACCACATTGCTGGTTTCCATGTTTTACTTTTTTTCATGGCCCAAAGTGATATAGAAGTGGCTCAGAGGTGTTCATTCTGATCTCACTTGAAATTGAGCAGAGTGCAGTGCATAGCTATCAAATGCAGGCACTTTCATATGTACCCTAAGTTTCCTTCAGCAAGAGGTTCCATGTTTCCCATTGAGAATTGCCTGAAATTTCCTCTTTTTATGCTTGCAGTAGTACTAAGTTTATGCAAGTTCTCAAATGCATGCTATTCCTCAATTATGAAAATCCTACTAGAAGCTTCTTTGCATTCAACAAAAATTTGAGCAGGAAAATGGATATAAGAACACAGTATCTTCGAGCACGCTTAAATGGATATAAAAAATTGCTTCTATGACAATTACCAGGCTTCAGATCGCGGTGAATGATACCATTTTCATGTAAGCATTCCATCACTCGTGAGATATCCAAGGCAAAGCTGACAGAGAGCTGAAGATCCAGACAACTTGGACGCAGTGCTCTCAGAAATTTTTTAAGCGAACCACCCATCAAAAGCTCTGTGACTATCACCATATTTGAATCTTTACAAGCACCAATGAACTGTTCCAATAAATAAACAATCTCAGCAACTGATTTTAGGAATTACTCAAATGGAACTAAGAGGATATCCAATGGATCAGTGATATACTAAAAAAAAAGAGGAGTTCCACAATAATGCTAAGCATGAATTCTCTGGGCAAAGCACTACTCCAGTTTAATACAACATGACATGTTCTTCCAAATATTAACCCTACCGCCTGTAAGGTAGATTACAAATAAATTCTAGAGATGATAGTTTTATTGTTCCTTAGCAAGTTCTAATCTCATTCATCTAAATACAAGATTATCTTAAGAAACATGAGATAAAAACCCACGAAAGGGGAACAATATCATGGGAGAATATCCTAAACCAAAAGTAAGTCTCTCAGGGTACATCCTAGTTTACCAATACAAATTACATACAAATGGGAGCAAGTCATGCTTAAAGAAGAAGAAGAAAAAACACATACAGAAGCAATGTACAACATAATCATAACATCACAGGAAAATGTGATTTGATCAAATAAAACTTCACTCTATTTCCTGTAATAACATCACAGGAAAATGTGATTTGATAAAATAAAACTTCACTCTATTTCCTGTAATAACATCACAGGAAAATGTGATTTGACAAAATAAAATTTCACTCTATTTCCTGTAATATCTGTTATTATGCCAAAAACAGAGGAGATGATAGCATGCCAAGCAACAACTAGCAAACACGTGTTTCAATGCAAGAAATAGACTTGGTCCAGGGGTGGCAGGTGGCCAAGCAATCTGATATGTCATTAACACCCTTATGGTTCTGAACTTTCATGGAGACTGCAAGATTAGCCGAGTCGACATGTTGACCCGTGACTCACCTGAGTTGACCTGTCTTTATGACACACCAAAAAACAAAAGAAGTTTAAACCTGGTGAAGGCACAGAATCAACATGTGACTCTAGCAAGTTTGTCCAAGTTTTCTCGTGACGCAGTGACTCAGCCAAGTCAAAGAATATCTGGCCAAGTCGTACCACATTGTGTTATTGGTGAATAAATTGTGTTATTGGTGAAGAAAGACACATGACAGTTATAAGACCTATACATCTTTCTTGAAAGGAAACACGAACGGGGATTGAACCCTGGATCACTCATACACTGTCTCCACCAGCTCATCTAATGAGCAGGAGACAGTAAAACACTTCTTCCTGCCCAGCTCAGCTTTGGACTAGGCCTGGGCTTGTCATTTATCACCCAAGCAAGTTTGAGGCCGGACTTGGGCTCAAGTCATTTTAGCCCAACCCAGCCCAACTTAATATGTTCATGTGCTCTATCCTAGAAATACACATTCCAGTCCTCAGGCAACACATGCATCTTGCATGTACCGTTAGTTACATTTTTAATGTCTATTCCTTAGTGCATGTTCTGCCCACTTGATCAACAGATGGATTAGGACCATTGAAGTGGGAAATAGGGATTTGATCAATTTTTGGGCTGGCGCCCAACTCTTTTTTTTCCAGCTCGAGCTTGCACATTTACTTTTGTATAACCCAAGGTGAAATGACTTGCACAAGTCATCAATCCGCCTGAGTCAAATTTGAGTCTTAAGTTTGCCAACCGAGATTGGTCAACAAGGCCCAATGAGCTTTTGATGACCATTGAACGCAATCATATGCTTCAGATTGATGCGAACATCAATCCCTTTAGGGTTTATCATGTGAGCGACGCATGCATCTCTTTGGCCCGATGAAGGGCTTGGATCGTTCGTGATGACTTGAAGAGCATCGAAGACCTTACACATGTGGTTCGAGACATTTGAGAAGACCCCACATTGGGAGGACATGTGTAAGTTGCTTGGAAGAGATGATTGGACCGTTGGATCGCGATGATGATGTGATCAGACCATTGGTTCGTCATGGCCCACTTTTATTGTGCCATCATCGGAGGTCATCGGGCATCTTAAATTTTATTTTATTTTATGCACTTTTACTTATTTGAGTTTTGGGTTAGTGTGTGCACGTTTTTTTGTGCGAATGTCTTTTTTTGAAATGTTGTTAGTATGGGTATTTTGGTAATTATGCTAATTCCAAATTTTATAAGGGTGTTGCCCTAAACCTTTTTTTCATTATGCTATTAATTTGATAAAAGAAGAAAAAGCTTTGCTAGCTTATCTTCCTCCTCTCCTTCTCTCTGTGGATCTTCATCTTCTTCCCCAATCTTCTTCTTCTTTCTTCTTCCCTCCTTCCAACTTTCCTCTAAGGTAATTCATTTTCTTCCCTTTCTTCTAAACTTATTTTCTCCCGTTATCCGCAACCCTAAAATCTGAAAATTGATCCCTAAACATATTTCTCTCAGATTTTCATTCCCTAATCCAAGAAATCCTTTGATTCCTTGAACTAGTGAACCTTATTGAGCGTTGGATCATAACCATGCAAGATCGGGAGGTTTCATCCCTCGCAGGATCCAATCTATGCATGATTTGAAACCCTCACTGTGAGATTGTGATGATGACCCCTTTTATTGCATGTTTCCTTTATATTTTTCTTGATTATGATGATAGATGCTGAATTTTTATTATTATTGTTTTGTTATTCCGCTGGATTATATATGCTAATGAACATGCATCATAATTAGGGCGTTCTGCATCAAATTTGGTATCAGAGAATAGGCTTTGCATGGTTATGTTTAGATCGATTTACCAAATTAAGGTTTTTATTTTTAGGTCTGTTTTAGAAAATTTCCAGATTTAGAAAGTTTTCAGTTTTAAAAAGTTTCCTAATTTGGAGAATTTCTAGATTTAGAAAGTTTCCAATTTTAGAAACTTTCTAATTTTAGAAAGTTTCCTAATTTGGAAAATTTCCAGATTTGAGTCGCATCATCTAGAATTAATTGATGTCAGTTCATTGTAGTTTAAATTCATTGCATTCATATTATGAGTCACCTAGTCCGTAAAGTCTCCCTGTAGTGAATGGAGTATAGGCGTTTGAGATCTTCAGGGCCATTAAGTGTTGTCGTGTGGCCATCAAGACCCAATGGAAAGCAGAACTCCGATGAGTTGACCTACTTTAATGATCACACGGACCCACAAACATTCCTTGATTGGCTTGAAGATTTGGATTTTTTTTATTGGTATGATATGTCGAATTACAGTCGAGTGAGGTTTGCTAAGTGAAAATTGGAGGGCCAAGCCAAGTCGTTTTGGGCAGATTTGGAGCAACGAATTGATAGAATTGGGAGAGCGCCGATCTCACAATGGGACGAGATGAAAGAGCGTTTGAAAGAAAAATATATTCCCATCTTTTATCGTCAAAAGCCCTTGGCTCAGAAGAGAGTTGCCCTACCTTCCCGTCCAAACATAAAACTAATATGGTCCCCTCCTTGTAAAGTGGTCCAACCCATCATTAAGGAAATCTCAGCTTATGAACAATTTGAGTGTTAAACACCAATTATATTTCCTTGGAAGCGAGATAATACCTTGGTGAATGGCCGATTGGAAGAACCCAATCAGGTTGTTTATGAAGTGGAAAAGTACGTGCCTAATGTTAGTAGTGAGGAAATGGAAGAAATTGAGACATCACTCATCATCTTTGATGATGCAGAAGTGTGTGCTAGTGATGAAAAGGTCGAAGAATTTGAGACCGCACCACTTCCAGGTGTCATGTGTGATTTGATTGATGCAGTCTCCCTATCTACGTCTCTTACCGTGGTGAACACAAATGAAATTGAAGAAGAGACTAGTGACGATATGATGGTAGACACCTACATGACTTGTGATATCCCACCAGGTGATTTATGGGATAAATTGTCACCCAAATGGGACATTCAACACACAATCGATTTTGTCCCTGGATCAATCCTGTCAAGCTTTCCTCCATACCAGGTGAACCCCGCAGAAAATATAGAAATGCAGTGTCAATTTGATAAACTTTTCGAGGAAGAATTCAAAAAGAAAAGTTTAAGTTGGAGTTTTGTTTTATGTGCCAAGCCTGCCCTTTTCACTTTAAAAAACAATGGTATATGGCACACATGTGGGCATATATTAGCCGTCCACAAAGCCTCAGTCAAGTCTCACGCCACCTTGCGACGAATTCACTTCATGGTGGATATGATGGTCAAGGTCCCTATCCCGCATCTTGATGACATTTGGACATAATGGCTGATGCCAAGATCTTCTTAAGACTTGGTATCAATAGTGTGTGTTCTCAAGTGTTGGGGTACCTTAACATCATCCTTGTTTATAATACTTATAATGAGAAATTATGTGTCACCCATGAGAAGTGTCATTTTGTTTCAGTTTTTCAAGTTCTAGATCATAAGATTGTTTATTTCCATAAGTTTGCTTATTTCCAGTTCGTTGCTTTTTCAAAACGCCCTTTAGTTTCACCCATGTCTGTCACCCAGAGGTCTTCAGAGTCAGCCAATGCATTTGCACGACACATTCATGAATTGCATGCATATATTAGACAACGGATTAATAAAAGCAATGATAGTTATATGCTTTCAGCTGACTCACATCGTAGATTGCAAGATTTTCAGGAAGGAGACTATGTAATGGTGAGGATAAGGCCAGAGCAGTTCTCACAGGGTACCGCTAAGAAATTACAAGCGCGTAGTGCTGGACCATTTAAAGTATTGCAAAAAAATTGGGTCCAAAGCGTATAGGATAGACCTTCCACCTGAAATGGGTATTAATCCAACATTTAATGTGGAAGATCTAGTCCCCCCCCCCCCCCCCCCCCCCCCCCCCCCCCCAATCCTACCATTGACCCTTTTTCTCTTTCGTGACCATATTCTGATTTTTGCTTCACAACCCGCTCCACCCTTTCCCCCACCTATTGCTCGCAAAGAAGAAATTGAAGAAATTGTGGACGAAGAGATAGTTTCCACGAGAGATGGAGGTTTCCAGAGATATCTTATCAAATGGAAGAATAAACCACCATCAGAATCTACACGGTTGACAGAAGCGGAATTGCAAAGAATTGATCCAAACTTACTAGAGAGCCACAAGAGCTTTATCTCGACGAAGTCGAGCTTTTCTCAATCAAAGAAAATGATGCGGACATCAATCCCTTTAGGGTTTACCATGAGAGCAACGCATGCATCTCTTTGGCCCGATTAAGGGCTTGGATCATTCGTGATGACTTGAGGAGCATCGAAGACCTTACACATGTGGTTCGAGACATTTGAGAAGACCCCACATTGGGAGGACATGTGTAAATTACTTGGAGGAGATGATTGGACCGTTGGATCGCGATGATGATGTGATCAGACCGTTGGTTCATCATGGCCCACTTTTATTGTGCCATCATCGAAGGTCATCGGGCATCTTAGATTTAATTTTATTTTATGCACTTTTACTTATTTGAGTTTTGGGTTAGTGTGCACGTTTTTTCGTGCAAATGTCTTTTTTTGAAATTTTGTTAGTAGGGGTATTTTGGTAATTATGCTAATTCCGAATTTTATAAGGATGTTGCCCTAAACCTTTTTACATTATGCTATTGATTTGATAAAAGAAGAAAAAGCTTTGGTGGCTTATCTCCCTCCTCTCCTTCTCTCTCTCCTTCTCTCTGTAGATCTTCATCTTCTTCCCCAATCTTATTCTTCTTTCTTCTTCCCTCCTCATTCCAACTTTCCTCTAACGTAATTTCTTTTCTTCCCTCTTTCTTCTAAACTTATTTTCTCCTATTATCCGCAACCCTAAAATCTCATAATTGATCCCTAAACATATTTCTCTCAGATTTTCATTCCCTAATCCAAGAAATCATTTGATTCCCCGGACTAGTGAACCTTATTGAGTATTGGATCATAACCATGCAAGATCGGGAGGTTTCATCCCTCGCCAGATCCAATCCACGCATGATTTGAAACCCTCACTGTGAGATTGTGATGGCGGCCCATTTTATTGCACGTTTCCTTTATATTTTTCTTGATTATGATGATTGATGCTGAATTTTTATTATTATTGTTTTGTTATTCCACTGGATTATATATGCTCATGAACATGCATCATAATTAGGGTGTCCTGCATCACAAATGATGACGCAATTAACTAAATCAGCTCATCAAGCTTTTTAGTGAGTGCTACCCTATTTGGTGGCAATTAATGAGATATTTTGTTGTAGAGAAAGTCTCAACCAACAAATCTCTGCAAAACTTAATAAAGACCAATGCGAGTGTGACCAATGTCTACAATTTGGTGATGCTTGTTTCATGTTTGTTTTGTGTTTCTAAGAATATGGTAATAATGATGTTCTCACTCGAGAAACCATACTGTCCTAGGGGGCAAGGACAAGAATTAAGAAGTGTCCCAAAGTTGCCCAGTGTGAACTGAACACCTCCAATATGCTCACCACTCATCTCACGAAGAAAAGATCTTCATCTTTGTGTCAAACATCTTATTCCCTTTTTGAGGATGGAACAAGTACTTTGAGTGAAATCATTAAAAGAGAGAGAGAGAGAGAGAGAGAGAGAGAGTGCGATAGCCATATCCAACCACAGAAAGTACACGGAAGGGACCGCAGTCATCAAAATGAATAACATGTAACAAAAATGCAGCTTTTTTATTACTTTAAAGGGGAATTTAAGTTACTTTCATTCGGAAGCTAACGCCGATGAAAGCAGCTTCCAAAAGAACATTTTCTCTATAAACATAAAATGATTATGGCACGGTAAAAAAAAAAAAAAAGGAAAAGGAAAAAGAATCTATAAAAGCAGCAAAGAAAAATAAAAAGATACCGTCACTAAATTCTCATGCTGCACCCGAGTTAGCATCACGACCTCCCTTAAGAACTTCTCTCTACGCTTTGCATACTCCTCCAATGTACTACCTGGTTGTACTATCTTTACAGCCACACTTGATGCTTTGTACCTACAAAATATGATTATGGTGTGATGATCTTGTTTGGTTAAGATTAAGGGTTCATTTGAATGCTCAATTGAATTGGACTGCAGTAAATCAATTCAATAAAAAGGAAATGACCAAAATTGGGATGGGACCATGTTAATTGATAATGACGACCAAATCCTTTATTGCAATTCCATGCATTTCAAGTGGAATTGAAGTCCTCCTCCTCTTTAAATTTTATGCCTCAATGGTAGACTGAGTGCATTTCAACAATCAGGTCTCGGGTTTGAGCCCAAAAAAATAAAAAAGTGGAACTGAAGAAACTGTAACATTTAAAAAAATAAAAATAAAAAAATAAAAACTGTAACATTAATATGGTGACCAGTCCCTCACTGTGAGTGGCATGGGTATGGCCCATCATTGCTCACTCCTCTTTATTGAATTGGGTTATTGCAATTTAATTCGATTGAGCAGCCAAATGCACCCTAAGCATCTACTTTGGTTCATTTCTGCTGGACACCAAATGACAATGTCCATAAATAAAAAATAAAACTAAGTTAAAAGTTCAAGATCAGCACAAACTGATAATCAACTCAACCAACTGAGAAAATAACTAAATTCACTCATTCCAACTAGCGAGAAAACACAAATGCAATGAACACAGAAAACAAACATAAAGTATATACAGGAATGCCATTGTGGCTCCCTGTTCCATGCTTCTACAGTGTTTTGTGTAAGCATTCAAATCAAACTGCCATTCACGTGAATGAAAACTGCTTAATCGAATTCTTGAATTTCAACATGAAACAGAAAAGGGAAATATGCTCTAGGGATAGATTTTGTTCAAAAAAAAATCCAACAAAAATCATTCTTGATAAATTCCATATCTCCATATTAGAAGATACTAAGAAAACACTAAAAATTTAATTTCAATTAAACCACCAAAATTTAAAAAAAACAAAAAAAAAAAACAAGACCTAACATCCATGACTCCCACAACTAGAACAGTGAGCTCGGTACACCTAAAGGAGCATCGGCAGGGTATCGATGTAAAATACATATCCGTCAATCCAAACAACCAAACAGAACATAGACCGAAAATCACACAGATCAGACACGATCCTCACTATTCAATCGGAAGCCAGGAAGCCATCAAATAGACAACTGAAAAGATAGCAGTCATTAGTCCAATTACAGGGGGCACTTAGTGTAATTTCTGCACCCAACTTCATCATGGTCTGGATCAGCATAAACATGGTCCTATGCAATTGGAATATGTCAATAACACTCCTTTGCTATATCGAACTCAGGTAATAGTCTAGCCCTAGAATTCAAGATCTAAACCCAACACAGAGAGACAGAGAAAGAGAAAGGTTAAAGAGATTACATGCCCTCGTAGACCTTGGCATGGCCACCTTCACCGATCTTGGGGCCGAGGTAGAGGAGCTTGGGATCAATGAGCCATCGATCGTCGATCTTGGGCTCGTCGGCGACGGAATCGGGGCCCTTCATCGCAGGAAACCCTAACCGATCGTTGTCGTCGTCGTGGGAGGCTCCCGGATTTACGCGAGAGGGGTTCCAGGGTTCTCTCCTTTCCGCCATCTCTCCCTTCTTCTAGGGCTTTCCTGCATTTCAGACAGACAGAGAGAAGAAGAAGAAAAGAAGCAGCTGGTTTTGGAATTTAGACACACACACGAAGAAGAAGAAGAAGAAGAAGAAGCAGAAAAGAAGCAGCTGGTTTTGGAATTTAGAAACACAGAGAGAGAGAGAGATTGGAGAGATGGGATGTTTCTTGCAGGTTTTTAAATCAGAAAGAGTAAGGAGGAGAGATGGTTGACTCTAAGAGAGAGAGAGAGAGGGAGGGAGAGAGAGTGACTTTTGGGGGGGGGGGGGGGGGGTATCCGACACTTAGACCCGTTTGTCATACGGACAGGAGAGTAGCAGCTTCTAGAATTTCTCCAAGTCCGGGGAAGGGAAATTCCGACATTTGCCCCTGACTTTTACTAAATCTACGGAATTAGCTTCCTCATGTCACGCGAATTGCCCGTGCCGACCTGCGTGAAGTCCCTGCGGAGGGAAGCTGTGCGATGTGAGTGAGATATCAACTCAGTCGATCAGTTTTGAACGTTTACAACTAAGGCGTGTTTGATTTTCCAATTTTCAAATAAATACAATGTAATAAATAATGATTATTTTCTGGATTATTCTTACGCCCGTTCTATATATGATTTGACTGCCTATTTCTGTAATGCTAAACTGGAGGAGAAAGTGAAATATTGGTGGAGCCCACCGTTATGTATGTGGCTTACCCACTGCATTCATCTTTTTTGAAAAATGAACACAGGCACAGACTTAAAAATGTAGCAAATCCAATGCTTAGGTGGACCACACATTAGAAAAAAAAGGAATCCAACATTTATCTTCAAAAACTTCTTATTGTCACTATTTTCTGTGGTGTGAGGCACTTAAATATTGGATCAATTTCATTTTTTATTCATGTCTTAAAATATTCAAGTAAAACTAATGGGCATCTATCATATAGATCACAATGGGGCTTATAATTTTAAACTACTTTTATATCAATTTTCAAGGTAAGATTTACATCAAATTTCAAACAGGTGAAAGAAGTAATAATGAATTGTTCTGGGGTCATTTTCATTTCCCAAACAGGCCCTTAGATAAGCACGCAAAATCGAGACAGATTCAAAAATCAGGTGGGCCATGAGACAAGAAACACTGGGCTGAAAATGCATCTCCTACCGTTGAAACATTCCCGGGTCCACGGAAGCCTTGGATTAAGATAACATTCAGTAGTGATAACCTTGTGAACGGTTTGGATGGCATATAAATATCACGGTGGGCCCCAAGAAGAATCACAGCAGCCCGAAGAAGGTGTAAGGGTGAGCATTTCCATCCCACTATCACGGTGGGCCCCATGAAGAATCACAGGAACTTACCATCTCCGGGGGCCGCCAGCGGATTCAAAATTCAAGTGGGCTACAGCACGGGAACGGCCGGATGGAGAGTAGATGGGCCGCATCACGTGAATTTAAAAGTTTTACATAGTTCCAGACAGTGTGGCCCACCAAACCCTTGACTTGGATCGATTTTTACATTTCATTAAGTGAAGATGTAGAGGGACACCTGATGAACGGGGTGGATCTAATGCATATTCCTCCCATGGAAAGCTCAGTTAGTGCAAGACACGTGTCAATACCGTAGTCACGCCAGCGCCAGTCCTTTCAGAAATGATGGTGACTCCGGCATTGTTTGGTCGGTGCAATCCAGACCATCAAAAGCTTGAAACCCATCGTTGCCGACGGAGCATTTAACAAAAATTACTCTTGTCGGATGATCGCAATGGACGCGAATTTCCTGTTGGGCCCACCATGAAGTCCGCGTGTGAATCCAATCCGTTCGTCAGATCTGCCAGCTCATGTTACGACGCGCAAGTAAGAAAACTGAAGATCCAAAACTCAAGTGAGCCACACCATAGCAAACCGTGGGAATGGAGCTGCTCACAAATGAAACCTTCCGGGGTGCACTGTGATGTTTATATACCATCCAAGCCGTTCATAAGACGAGACCCACCAGGATGGAGGGAAAGAATAAGTATCAACATGATCCAAGTAGGTTTCGTAGTCATCTCATCTCCAGTCTTTCATTTGGTGTTTAGCCCACTTTAAGTTTCTGATCTGTCTGATTTCTGGGTTCTTGCCTGAAATGAGGTGGCATAACTGATGAACGGAGTAGATTTCACCCAGAAATCACAGCGTGCCCACAGAGCTTTTTGTTGCACGGGCTTTGTGCAAACGAATGGGACAGGAAATTCGCGTCGAATTTTAATCGTCGTATCAGTTGTGATCTGTTTGCAACGACCTCCACGTATTGTTTTTTTTTTCTCTTCTCGGGCCTAAAATTAGGGCCCAACGTGGACCCGTATAGTAATCGGGCCTTTGATTGGAGGCTTGGCACATGCGGCCCAATCGCACGCACGCTTCATGGGCCTGATTGCAATTTCTTGGGCAAGCCTTCAATATAAAATTCTACAGAATCTACACATGGATCGACCTACGCGCCGAGCCTAGCACATATTGAGCCGGAACCCGGAGCCCAGGGCTGACCTGGCTCATCCCTAGCACGCCACATGAACCGCTGATGAGCCACGGAGATTTAAGAAATGGTTTAAGATGGATGAAGGGTTCTCAAATTAATTGCCGACTCGTGTGAGTCGACTCAGACTCAGTTTAGTCAGATCCAGTACGGTACCACAAGTCAGACCCTTACGTATGCCCGACTAGGCCCCGACTCGACTCAGCACCAGACGAGTCGGCCCGACTCACTGAGTCAAAAAAACCATGCGGTTTAGTCCTTCTGATTCCTCGGCTCACCATTTAAAAAATGGTGGTGAATCCAGACCGTCCAAATTGCTGACCACCTGATTAAGGGCGGAACTTTTTTTTGGGAGCTAGTACACACACCCCACTGTTAGTACACCCACCCCTACTGTTATTCACAATGCAATGTTTGCCACCCCACTTGGAAATCCATAACAAGACCTTACTGTTGAAACCCGGTTATCTCCACCCAGTCAACCACTTAAGCTATAGATTGGGGTGACTTTTCAGTCCTGACCTCTCCCTCTAACCATTCATTTGATATCCATTAATTAAATGGTTATAGTTGTTTTATCTTTGTGGTTTTAGAAATGGCCATCCACATTGGACCTAGAATTTGGATGCTCTGGATAGTTTGACATCAATGCCACGGTTCGGAGGATGAGTCACCACCATTTTTTAAGTGGTGCAAAACTAACTTATGGGTCTAGACCCTCTTCAGCCCCTAATGTGATCTTGGCATGGATGATTAGGACCATTCATGTAGGAGCTAGTATCGAACCTCTATTGAAGATAGTTGTAGTAAGATGCTCCTAGCCACCCAAGTTGAGGGTCTTGAAATTGACTATTAAGTAAACTATAGATGTGGTCCACCATCCATCTTCCACTAGCAAAAGTCCTCTAATTTGATGGTTAGGATTGTTCGATGAAGTGATCTCCAAACTATGGATGGTGGTAATAAATGTATTTACACCCTTTTTTAGTGCATCGACTTGGATCCATAAGAAGTTATTACGTGTCGTTACTATCGGCTCGATGTTGAACAAATCATGCTTACGTCCGAAGATATCTTTTGTTGATCTTCCTTCAACGATGTATTTAGTTATTAATGGGGTGGCACAAAATTGTACATACACATGCCTTCAAATGAATGAACTGACGAATAACACCTGGCTGTAGTTCCAGCGGCATGACATTAAGGCAACATACCCAACACAGTTATAAAAGACCTAGGTGTACTGGGTACACTGCCTTAATGACATGCCCAAAAATATCTTTTGTTGATCTTCCTCCGGCGATACATCTTCAAGTATTAATGCGGTGGCACAGAACCATATATATACCTTTAGAGGAATGAACCAACAAATAACACATGGTCGTAGTTTCGTGGCATGTCATTAAGGCAGCATGCATACCCAACATGACTGTAAAGGACCTACCAAAGGAAATGATCATATCACGAATCTGGTCATGATACACTTAATAAGGCCATTTCTTGCCATCTTTCTAAAATAGGTGAACTTCCCAAATACGTTTGAAGTTTTTATGATAATTACGAAGAGTCCGAATACCCAAGATTGAATTGAAATCTGAGCATATTAGTTGCAACACAAACCCAAATCAGGAGTGGGTGGACACTAATGGATGAGGCCCATATTCATGCATTAATCAGAATCAAGATAATGGTAGATCAGGATCTGGCAGATCCAATCCCACCGGCTCCACAATCAGAAGGGAGTGAGATCTTGGGGCGTTGATCAAGTCATTCAGATGCAACAATGACTTGATTGATTTGAGGTTCGGGATAAAGGGTGGAGATGACTCTAATTGAGTCTAAATTTAAATACAGTAAAGTCCTGAAGGCCTCTAATAAAGGAGCATCGACATAAAAGTGGAGATTTAAAAAGATATGAAAACAAACATTTTTATATTTATAGAACTTACGATTTTCGACAAAAAAATAGAAAGTTTTCAATCCAGCCTAATCACATGGTTCTATACACTATTCTAAGCCCTTTCCATGTTGGGCATGACTTCTAAAACCCTTCGGATCAAAATATATGATCAAAATAAACTTTCTATTTATAATAAAATCAAACTAAAACTAGGCTAATGACTGACAATTAGGTGGAATCTTACAATTCTAACTTGGGCAACCCGGCATGGTAGGGTTGGTTGGCTTAAGTAGCTTGAGCTACCCCAAAATCATATATTATACATTCAGAAACTCATTCCAAATTGCGAGATACTACCGTTTTATGGTCTGGATCACTTCCGACTGCGACCGGTCTTCCTCTGGTCCATCTAAGCCATGCAATAGTCGATGACCAGCTTTACATCACATCCACACATCCCTATGATGATTCATTTATAGGATAGCTCAGAGGTCAAATCTATTCCCTACTAAGATTTTGATGGTTGTTCACTACCCTTTTCATTTTGAATAGATTTAGGAGAGAATCATGTGCGGGGAGATTGACGTTAACACATGATTGATTATTCTACTTCAAGTATGACCAGCTTAAATGAAAATTTCTGGTTTGGAGCCATACCAGTTTATCTAAGACAAGGTTTTGAATTGAATTTTTCAAAACAAAATTTATTCCATTATGTTTTAAAATCCAAGCCATCACTACATTCATTGTTAAATCAAGTAGAAACAAAATGGAGGTGCAAAAGCTAAATATTCAGGACTGCAAGATGCTACTTTGGAGCATGTGTGGATGATGTGCTCCTAGATGATGTGCTAAGCATGTTTTCAGGGAAGCGAATGGGACATTGTGTTGAACTTGGCAACAATTGAAATCTAAATGATTTCTTATTCTTTTGTTAGAATTGTCTCCTTCTTCTTCTTTATGTCTTTAGCTAATGGAATCTTTGAAAAATGAGACAAGAAAGAAAACTAGGATGGTAGTCCACATCCAGTGTGTGTGAGAGAGAGAGAGAGAGAGAGTGAGTGAGTTTTTCTTTTCTGGCTTTATCTCCAAAAACAAAACAAAAAAGAAAAAATCATTTTCCTTTCCTAGCTTTTCTTCAAAAAGGAGCAAAAGCGTTTCCAATATTTTTTCACCATTACAAAGAGATTATGTCACATATGGTTAGATATGAAACAAATATTGCAATATCCATTCCTAATATCTGACTTCCACATCAGATACAAATTTAGATTTTATCCAAACAAGTCAGATTTAAGTTGGATGGTCAGGTAACCAAATTTTCAAGTCATATTTAATAAAAATTGAAAATAATTAAATACCTAATGAAATTAACAAAAATACATAAAAATAGAAAAATAATTCTTATAACATAATTTGCTAACACAAGCTATAAATCCTAACCCATTTAAATAAAAATTTACTAAGTTTGACAAAACATAAAGTCAGTCAACATCATAAAATTTAAAATATTACATATTAATATTTAATATTTTAGTTAAAAATATTAATTAAGTATATTAGAAAAATACCCACGCATTATCGGGTAAGTAAAGACCCGCTTAGAGGTCGGGTAATTGAATAATCGGGTAAAAGTACTTGTGTGATGGACGCCTAAAAAATGAGTTCTTCCCATTTTAGTCAATCACATGATTTTAGCACGTGTGCACGCGTGGAACCTCGGGCCTTTGACTTGAATTTGCATAAGCTAATGGCATATCGTAATTTAGCTGGAGAAGTGGGGTATTTAGTAAAGAGTTAAGAGCCTTATGCAATTTATTTATCGTAGCGAGAAATTAAAATCTCTGCAAAATATCGTCAAATATTGTGACAAACGAGAAAAAGGTGCGGCCCGCGTGAAAAAAAATGACTGGAAAGTGAAAATATGAAAAGGCAAACCACCTCTCTTGCACACGTGGCACTTGCCTCTTGTGATCGGGACCGTTGGTTCGATGGGCCACCATATGGATGGTCATCTGGAAAATCAAGCCGACTGGGACTGCAGCCGTCTGATCTGTGTGACTTGAAAAATTGGTAGTTAGCTCAGAAAATGTGCAGAGGTCCGCGTTCAAACAGTTGAAGCTGACAATAATGGAATGGTAAAACCAGGCCATTCACCACCATGATTGGGCTACAGCCCATCAACGAAGGTTTGTCAATGTTTGTGACGCGTGAAGCGAGGATTGCCTGGCTAATCTATGGGGATCGCCTGCTAGCCCAGCTAGTAGAAGCCTGGGAGTTTGAAGTGTGGGTCTCCAGTTTGAAACCCACTAACCCCACCAGTGGGTGGGAGCAGTGTGCGACTAACCTGGTGTATGCATAGGGGTGTAAATGAACCGAGCTGAGTCAAATACTACGGTGTTTGGTTTCAATTTGATAACCAAAATTTAAGTTTGAGTTTGATTCAAACTTAAACCCTAGTGTTTGAGTTTGATTTGTTTAAAGTTTGGTAAGTTCAAGTTTGGTTTATTTAAGTTTGATTAGTTTGGTAAACCGAACTCAAACTCAAGTTTGAATTTGATTACAAGTTTGATTATGTATTTTATATCCACCTTGATGCTTGTATTCCATATCCACTCCATTTATACATTTTACCAAATCAATTCATGACAGGAGCTAAAAGATGAAGCAGATCCAAATCTTAAGGGGACCATATCAAAAGAAACAATGGTTTTTTAACTATAAACGAGTTCTATTGAGCTTGACCGAACCGATGTCATGCCGGTTTGAGTTTTATTTAATTACTAATCAAACCTAAAAATAAGATTTGAACTTGATTTGTTTACAAATCAAATGAGCTTTAATCAAGTCGAATAATTCATGAATAGCTTAGATTCTTAACCACCCCTTTGTGTTATTATTAAAAAGAAAAAAGAAACTTCAAAGAATCATCTGAGCAATCGCATTTTGAGAAGAGAAGGGAACGTAGAGTCTTGGCTGGACATCTCTATAAAATGGTTCCCACCTTGTGTGAGAATTATAACTGTTCATCTGGTGTGCTTTATAGAGGATGGGCATCGCCACATATATAATCATGTATATAATCACATTCTCTGATATCATGTTAAACAACTACTTTCTCTTAAAGTTCAATGTTGATGCCAAAAATTGGCCAACAGCTATTGGTCAGGGACCAGCTTTGATTCTTCGTCGTCTGATCTCCACTCAGAGACAAAGTGTGTAGATTGAGGGACCTGCAACCACTGACAAGGGTTAGGACTGCCGCCGGTTGGCCCGGCTTACGGTCCTCCGATGGCAAAGTCAGTATGGATACTGAAAAAGAAGGCTATTAGAGGTTTAATGGCGATGGATTGCTTACCTCGAGAGAGAGTGGGGGTCCTCTTTATAGATAATTTTTGGAGAGATTTAAGTTGGGATAATCCTTATCCTTATCTGGATCAGTGGTTATCCTTATCCTTATCTTATCCTTCTCCTTATCTTTATCCTTCTCCTGATATGGATCAGTGCTTATCTTATCAAAGGGATAAGCTTTATTCAAACCAAGGCAGATGAGGCCAGGTCTCTTGCCAAGATGAGGGCCAGATGTTGAGCTGAGGTGGGCCAAGATCGAGAAGGCTGAATGCCGAGCCCGAGTGGGCCGAGGCCTAACTTAGCTTCCTCTCTTAAATAATCGGTCCATGACCATTGTAGATGAGCCCCAGTGGGAAGCTTTCCATATTCGAGCTCAGCTCGAATTTACCCATAACAGAAGCCCTCTACTCTCGAGCCTGACTTGCTCGGCTTGAGAGTAAAGAGAAATGGATGAGCTGACATTTGAATTTGGCCAACTGCATGAAGTCGGCATAGTAGGGTGGCCCGTAAGCTCTGCCAATTATATGAGTCAACATATAGAGGTGACTTCTGGACACTTCGTGTTTTGGTCCGATTCTTTCATCCATTCCAACTGCCCAGGTCGGTCTTTTGACTCTTGGTTTAGGGCTCTTCCGACTGCCCAGGTCGGTCTTTCGACTCTTGGTCTAGGGCTCTTCCGACTGCCCAGGTCGGTCTTTCGACTCTTGGTCTAGGGCTCTTCCGACTGCCCAGGTCGGTCTTTCGACTCTTGGTCTAGGGCAATAAGGCGATCGATCCCGTCATGGTCAGTCTTGCTGAACTGGAGATTTGCCATGTCTCCTAGAGGAGAGATTTTGACGCGCTATATGGTTGCAGGGATGGCCCTTATGGGCCAGTGTCTTTTTTATTTTATATATATATATATATATATATATATATATATATATATATATATATATATATATATATATATATATTCTCCTTAAGGATGAGGCCTCACGAATGAATGCCCGAATCATGGCCTGAGGCATGGATGAGGCGAAGCAATGAGACCGAAGCGAATAAATACATTTCAATACTCGGATCACTACCGTACTCGCATCTGGATTATGCGGCAGGTCGTCGGCCTAGCCTCAGGTCGTCAGGTCATCCGGCCTCAGGTCGTCCTGTAGGTCTCAGGTCGTCAAGCCTCAGTTCGTCCTGGAGGTCTCAGGTCTTCAAGAGCGTAGGTGGGTGAACCATAAACAGCGATGGGACCGAGCCTTCTGCAGCTGCAGCTTGTCCCTAGCATGACATGTTAGCTTTCCCATTCTCAAGTTCCGTATCCCCCAAGTTGCGTTGAATCTCAGCAGAGTCATCAAATATTGGCTTCTCGGATGCCGAGTTAAGCTCCGGTGAAGGACAAAACTCCATGTTTCTATCTTCCTCGTAAAGATCATCAACAACTGCACCTAGACATTCATTGCTTACTTCTTTTTCACCATACATTAATCTGGAAAGGTGTTCCTGTGCCAACGGCGACATGTTTACCCCAAGAACATGATGCAACTATACTGGATAGTGAATCCGTGTGGCACCTTTCAGCTGCTCTCTCAAAACATTTAATTGGCCTAAATAACATGGCTGCTGTAAATGGCACTTGAACTTTCAAAGAGTGAAACAGGGCCTTGTATCCAGCAGCATTGAAACCAATAAGATTTTCGTTAGAGCGGGAGTTGCTCGTCTTCAAGTTGTTGATGATAGATGGTTTGGAGAGAACGTCCCTCATTGTTGGTCGTTAATGGAGAGTACATGGGCTAGAGGTGGTGTTGCAGCACGTGTAGAATTAATCTTGAATCTCTCTGCACGGTGGAGATATGAATGACCTTTGCCGGAAGCGTCTGCTTTGCTGATCCGAGCTGTTGATTGAAGATGGCCCACCCGTTGGGTGGCGCTGATGGGGTCCACCTTGATGGCTCACATGTTGTACGATAGAAAAAGATGGTCGTTGATGATGATAATAGAATGCTTCATCAACTGGACGGTGGGCGACACCCAAGGCTGCTGGATGTCGAAGATGGAGGTTTTACCTTGGACGCTGTCCATGTGTAGACGATAGATCATCCAACCATTCCCGCCGCTGATATAAATAGACGACAAATAAGTTTTCGGCAGTTGTTGTAGGCTTCGGGGCCCAAATACGCTGACGAAATTCATGATTGTCCTTCACAATGCGATTGGAGGTCAGGAAACTGACAAGTACCCATTTGCATTTTTTGACAAGAACGGCAAATATGTGCAAGCTCTCTTGACTGCAAACAAGAGGGTTAACATGGACGGCCAGATTATTGGGGCCTTTTGTTTCCTACAGACTGCAAGCCCTAAATCTTGGAGGCTTCAGATCTATCCGACGATCAGAGGCAGTTTCTTGAGACTAGTGCTGCTTGTGAGAAGCAGATGATGAAGCTGGTCCGTGAGACGGCAGCCGTTGAATGGACAGTCGTGGATGCTCAGGTGCAGAGGGGATGGAGATCTCCTTCGTCAATGGGATGGGATCCATCTTGGTTGCAGGCGAGCTTGAACAGAGGAGATGTGGGTCCTTGCTGATGTACGGATGAAGGTGGCCCACTTGAGCTGGACGTCCGTGTATTTGGCTCTGACAAAAAAGTACTTGTGCACAGAGGCATCTACGAGCCTGCCAAAGGGATCTATGAACAGATGTTACCAGAAGTCCAGGCCCACCTAAGATCCCACGGCGATTGCGCCACCCTACGTTTCACTGGCCACTCTCTCGGGGGAAGCCTGTCTTTGCTTGTAAATCTCATGTTGCTGATACGAGGCGAAGGATCGCCATCCATCATGTGCGGGGCTGACCAACAATGCATATTAAGGGACTTTAACAATTAAAATCCTCATTAGGTAGGAAAGAAAGAGAAGAACGGATTATTATGATTCAAGTACATCGTGACTGTCCATTGATCGGGACCCACCATTGATGCCCATATGGAAAAGTACACCAATAGACAATCCTAGATACATGATAATACAACCTTCGAACAGATGTCCGTATTCGGTACAATGTCATTTATCAAATGGCTAGGATCATTTATCCATGAGCTTCTTGTATCATAGACCATACACATCATGGCCCAATGCACGAACTATCAATCCATGTCTGCGATGATGATTTTTTACCTTGGACCATACATGGTAGAGACCACCGGATCCGCATTCCACGTGTCCTCACCACCGTGGTTTTTTTCTTTTACTCGACTCTTAGCAACTCATTCAATCTTGAGCTGAGTCATGACTCGTTATAGGTGACTCATCCAAGACTGGCACATTTGCACTTCTGAGTCATGGTGTTGAACCAGATTGGACTTAAACCAATCCGAGTTGACTCGGACAACTTGCATCCAACTTGGATGAGTCGTCATACAATGCTTGCTAGGTCAGGCCCAACTCGGTCAATCTTGAGTCGGTGACTCTGATCAACTCGGTTAATCTTGAGTTGAGTTATCCAAGTCAGGCCCATTTGCACTACTGACTCATGGTGTTGAACCAAACTGGACTTAACCCAATCCGAGTTGACTCGGATAACTTGCATCCAACTTGGATGAGTCGTCAAACCATGCTTACCAGGCCAGGCGGTCAATTGAATACAGGGTGGCGAATGGACTCATCTAGATCAACTTGAAATCTGGTTCAACCCTATGCGTCACAGTGACAAGTCACTTTTCGAATCAGACTGATTCAGGCTGACTCAGCCAAGTCACGACCCGACTCAAGAGTGGGCGAGTCCGTCTGAGTCGCCGCGTCTCAAATCCATGCAGGCCACTTTCAATTATTGTCGGGCGCAACACACAGGCCGAGTTCCAAACTACAGCGTCAGGCCAATCGGGCCCAAAAGTGGAGGAGCGGATTAGGTGTTACCCGGGTAGCACATTAGTGGGTGTTACCCTTACTGTGGGGCCAACATTGATGATCTGTTGTACATCCATGCCGTCCATCTGTTTCTCCAGTCTATTTTAGGATGGAAACCGAAAAATTATGCAGATCAAAATCTCAAGTGGACCACACCACAATAAACAGTATTAATTGAGTGCGTCACCATTAAAAACTCCAAAGGGACCATCATAAGGTCTTCGTAATGTTTATTTGCAATCCAAGCTGTTGATAATGTCAAGAAGATCTGGATGAAGGGAAAATGCAAAGATCAGTTTGATCCAAAACTTTTATGGCTCATAAAAAAGTTTTTAATGTTCATTCATCACTGCTTCTAGTGGTATTGCCTACCTGAGATTTGGATTTTCTTAAAGTTTGGTATCTTGTCCTAAATTGAGATGGAAAAATAGATGGACGGCATGGATATAAAATAAATATATCAAGGGGAGCTCCGCACGGTAAGGATTACACCCACTAAAGCGTTGCCAGGGAAACAGCTAATCCGCTCCCCAAAAGAGGTACCCTCCGGTTTTCAGTTTGTACAGGCGAGCCCACAGAAATGATGATATGTTGGCCTCATATCATCATTGGCCTCACTATGATGATTCATAGCAAAAACCCCCTAGATTGGAAGATCCTAGCCATTGAATGTTTGGCCCTTTTTTATGCTGGCTGCCACTGAAGGCTTTGGGTCTTCCAATCCTGGACACGTGGGGCCCTGCTTTCATAATCCAAACCGTTGATCCCTTGGATTCCTATCTTGGCCGGCAAATTAATGAGAAAAAAAAAATGATCAACGGTTCCAATTCAGTGGAGAAGAAGAGTCTTTCAGACGGGTAGATTTCAAGGACATGTCCAATTATGACCAGGCCCATCTTATCAACTGTCTAGATCATCAAAACACGTGTATCACGTGCCCTAAATCCTACTTGCCATCATAACCGATGGCCACGTCTTGAAGAGATATACTTTCATTCTCCGGCAGTAAGAAATTGCATACGTGGCATGAAGGTAATTCAAATTAAACCGTCCAAATTATAGATTCCATTTTAGATGTATCATAAAACAAAAATTACTTCTACTTGTTTCTATAACTAACAGATTTATGTACATGTATTGGACGGTTAAAAATGAAAACCGAGAGCCTTATTTCCCAAAACAAGGGTCTACGAATCGAAGGTCAGGATTGTTCAGCCCATCTCAGTTTTAGAACATAACTTAGAGGCAGCGAGTTCCACGATGTAGTCAGTTTAATTTGAGTTAATATATGCAAGTATACCGTTTCTAAGCGCATGCGTATCGAGCGTTGTACACAGCCAGAGTATCAAATAACTGGCCGTCACGAACTAAGGAGATGCAATTTCTCGTTTAATATCTCGCTGCGAGATATTATTCTCCTGTTTGTCGCGAGCTCGTGACAACTGAGTCACGTCACGTGACCCGCGGACTCTACCCTTTTCCTCTCGAGGCCGTGTCGGTGCGGTTACCATGAGGAGGAAAGGAAGGAAAAGGTTGGTGGGGTGGTTGAGAGCTCAAGAAAGTCACGTGCTAGATTTTCTCTCCCTCCGATTAAACTAAGTAAAAGACAGGTAGTCCTCGGACTACTGAAGTGAAATCGTAGTCCCCCAGCTGCGCCACGTGGATCACTGTAAGACCCACTTAATTAGGTAGGCCCTGTTATGGATTGGCCATAGAAGGTCCTCTTTTATATGAATAAGATCCTATCCATTAAAAAAAAGTGGACTTGAACACAATTCGTTAACCTCTCTGAGAGTTTATCTGTTGATAAATCTAAGGGCTAGGATTTTTTTTCTTCGGCCCATACTATTCCAATGGTCTATTCATGGTGCTAATCGCATATTGAACGGTTCGGATCATCCATACGCATGCTTAAACTAGCAGACTATGAACTCAATTTAGTAGTCCCAACAGCCTCTAAAACTAGACAAAAGGTCCTTTCCATGTACACCATACATATTCGATCTCATCTCATCTTGGAATGCATATCTTATCGTACAATGACGTCTTTCACATCAGTTTTTTTGTCCCAACCCAAACACCCCCAAGGACAAGGCATGGCCATGTTTGGCTGTTCAATTGAATTAAATTCCAATTCATTCCACACATTATGAAGGCTATGGTCAAAGTGGGTGCCTCATTTTTTAGTCTATAATTACTGGGGCTGTTAATGGGCCAGGTTTGGGTCAAGCAAAATCAATATTTTGAATAGGTGGTTCGGCAAGCGTGGCCTGGCTAGGTCAAAATTTAAGTCCGATCGACCTAACCGAGAACTGCCCGCTACCGGCCCTAATAATCACTATCTAATTAAGCTGCCAGTCTAAATGCACTCAACAATAGTCTTATCACCATAGTGCGCACCAACTTTGCCACTCTTCTTGAATTATGATTGCAATTCAATTGGATTGGACATCCAAACATAATTGACAAGATTTAGAACTAGAATTGAGACTGTATGTGTGGAACTTAGATATGTTAATTGAATATAACTTCTTAGGTGGATTTCAAATCACATTTACATTAAAAATGTTTTTGAGGAGACTCTACATTAAAAATTCACCGCAATTGAAAATGCGTAACATGCCCATTCTTCCAAGTTAGACTAGAAAATTGTTTATTCTTCTTCGCAAGCTTCCCTCCTAGTAATTATAATTCAATTCAATACTGCATCCCGTCTCCCACTAGTACTTGTTGACCCTTAGGGCCGGCTTGGAATGATATATTGCATTGCATTAGATGGAATTAATGCTATTATTAAACAATGATTATATGTCTGGAAATATGCCCATCCAATCTCATGTTTGAGATCTAATTCTTCCTTTCAGCAAAACATTGTATTATTAGAAAAGAAACTGGAATTGTAATTAACGGGCCAGTTTTCACAACTAATTCCGATCAGTTATGTTAGCATACAACTTGGGTGTCTTGTAAAAAGGACACCTACAAATGGACAGCGTGGATAAACATATGCATCAATGTGTAGGCCATAAATGTAGTGGATTTCAAAATTTATTAAAAATTTTCGTCTTATCTATTCCTATAATTGGAAGGTTAGATACTTAATTAATTTAATCTTTTCCATCAATTCCAAACACCAAATGAAATTTATATCCCACCTTTTTTATTTTTTTTTTGAGTTAGTACACACATCCCACTGTTAGTACACACACCCACACTTTTAGTCACCCTGCAATGTTAGTACACACATCCCACAGCTAGTTAGACAATACGTCCATGAATAACTCGTTATCATAGAACATTGGTTAAATAGCCTCAAGTTACTTAAGGGCTTGATGTCCCATCAAAAAGAAAAGAAAATTCCAACACTTCAATAGGTGGCCGACATATAAAGGGCCGAAAAAGAAAATACAATTCACCCATTTGAATAAAAAGGAATAGAATAATATAGAGCTAGGACCTTTTAATTAATGGGATTTTTGGTCCATGGACAATTCACAATGAGCCTATCATATCAGCGATTTGGATCATGAAACCATGGCCTTCACTTGTAGAAACCAAGAACATGTGTACTTTTAGCCCTAGCATTATATGATACATCCATGTATAGAAGTGATGTTGAAGGGATTGGGCTTTTATGGCTTACATAGGATTGTAAGGACAATAATAGAGTGGGCCCCACCCTTTGGGACCACATGAAAGCAACAAAGCTACAAGATCTTACTTTTTTTTTTTCTTCTCTTCCTTTTTCCTTTATTTTGATGTTTGACTGGGGACCTACCTCTCTTGGACTGGGTCATGGAGAATACCTTCCCCAACTGAGAATGGCTTGTTTGGCTGAAAAAAGCTATTTTTATGAATAAAAATGAAAAATCCAAAAATGATAGTGGCAGATGTAATTGCTCAATGTAGCATACTACTAGATAAATCGTCTGAGTTTGTTTCGCCCACGTCGCAGCTTAGGATCGCCGCCACCTGTTGCCCCATCTGACCCACATGAAGAGATGGTTGGATGATCAGACCTATCCTATCCATGTATTGACGGCAGGTATGTACTCGGTTGATTCTGATTCTGTTGGCATACAAGTCAATATTGAGAATAGAGGATGACTGAGTCACCCAACTCGGATGAGTCGCGATCGCAGGTCGATCGGTTGGAGTCGCCCGGTCAGAAAAACCATGCTCCTGCCCGTCCATCAGCCAATAATCACGGTTCTTCACTTGTTGACTCGGGCCTACTCGTGTGGTCCTGAGTCGAGTTAAGATAAGTCATTCTCAATCCTGACCTGGTGCCGAATTGGCTTGGACTTGACAGAATCTGAGTTGACTCGGTCGAGTCGCTTCTGACTCAGACAAGTGTGAATCCTTACCTATGATCCACTACTTGAGAGAATGATATTCACCGTTCTTTTTAGTGGTCCACATTCACCTACACACGTCTATAGTTATGAACATCCATTCTGAGTAAGTTTCTTATTGTGGCCCATCTAGGGTAGCAGCCAGAATATGGGCCACCCGATCATCGTTGGACCAGATCCTGAGTTGCAACTCAGGAAAAAAAAAGCTCAACTCGATGAAAAAGATTTGCATGGTTTTATATGTCATACAAACCATTTTACATTATGTGTGAGAAAAAAGAGGTTTTGTGACCAACCCAACTAATGTTTCGCTAGGACCCATCTTCGTGTAATCTGGGCCGTTGATCTGGCAGACCTCATCGTGATGTCCACACCCTAACATCTTTCCTATTAGACTATCCCTGATATCCGATTATGATTAGAACCAATGGTCCACATTGCTATAGTGCTGATCATCTAATGGACGAGATTAAATGGGCACCAAGCATTCACCACATGGCCCACCACAGGGACAATCTAGATCGTTAGAAAACGGGGGACATTCATAAAGTCTGCACACGTGCCACATGTGTGTAGGTGACAGGTGTCCAGGTTAAAAAACAAATGCCCTTAGAAGAGAAATACTTTGATGCTCTGACAGAGTATGATGGATGATAGTACGCACTAAGAAATTATTTTGAAAGTGCATATGTGGCATATAAATAATTCAAATTAAACTGTCCAATTTATGATTTCCAGTCTCGATGTGTCATTAACAAAAAATTATGATTAATTGGAGATTGGTGGACATTGATTGGACGGTTAAAAATGAAAACCATCCAATTGTCCTATTTCAACAAGCAAACGTCCCCGAATCAGTGGATAGGATTGTTCAAAAAATCTGATTTTGTGGCCTTGGCTTAATGACAGCGGGCTACACAAACTTATTTTGAGTTACTGTATGCGCAATTTCCAGGGCCCGAGTATCAAGCGTCATAAGCTGACAGAGTATCAAATAACTCCCGTTGTTAGAAATATTTAACGACGTATGGGCGTTGAGATGTCTTCTCTCTATAATTGAAGGGTGGGATGTGACCCTCCACCGTATAAAATTGTTTTCAATGCAGCCAGGTGGGGCCCACTGTTCGATAGTCTGGGCCGTTGGTCTGAAATATCTTCGACAGTGAATCTTAGCGTTTCAACTTTGTGGCCCATCGCTTAATAAGAGAGGTGGCTGGGATCCACTGCAAAGCTTTGTAAGGTTAAGCTCAACGACATGTGTGGGGCCCACCATGAAGTCTTCATGACATGTGTCCCCTCATGTTCTCCTTGGAACCCAAAAATCGTGCCGGTCCAAAACTAATTAAGGTGGGCCACAACATGCAAAACCATGACATAACCTCTAAAATCAGGTCGAATTTTTATTTTGGCTGTCCATCTTTCCAATGGGTTGGATGGCACATAATAATAATAAAATAAAATAAAAAATTGGTGGGCCCCATATACATCCTTGGATGGGATGATTTTGATGGTGGGCGTCCGACATCCCAACTGTTTTTGGGGTGTGGACGACTAGAGTTTTTGGATTACCTGATTTTTGGCCATCAAGGAGGACATAAGAGGGCCCACATGATGGATGGATTGATCGGACGTCATGCACACATTACAGTGGGACCTACACATTAATGCTTTGCAGTAGACCTGGCCTCCAGATAGGATAAGCAGGACGACTGTCCACATTCAACCGGAAAAAAGGTCCTAATACTGGTCATTTGCATCTTTCAACTCCGGGAGTTTTTCATGCTGGATTCCACGACATGCCACTGATCTGGATTACCAAATCATGTGCCCATTTACTAGAATTGAAAACCGTGTATCGTCTGCGGGTAGTTTGTGGATGCTTGTCATAAATGCATGGGTATATGCTAGTATTAAGTATGTGATTTGCAAGCATTAGTGTTGATGGCGTTTTCCTCCTCAGGTGTAGAGGAGAGATTGGTGTAGACCGAGTGTGACTGGGCATTTGTTCGGTTTTGGTCGGGTGATCGAAATTCATCCAGAAGTACTGAAAAGTCACCGAACTATTTTTGGAACAGTCGGGCACCTGATGATCTGCTGACCGGGCGCCCGGTGCTTAGGTCGGGCGCCCGACCATGTTAGGTCAGGCGACCGAAATTCGACAGATTTCTCACTTAACTCTCTGTACATTTTTTTGGTTGGGCGGGTGCCCGACGGCGTAGGGTCGAGCGCCCGATCATGCGTGGACTGTGAATTCGCAGTTTCCTGTTTTGGCTCTAATTCTTTCGGTGCTCTATTTAAGAGGTTCCAAATCAGGATTAAGTTATCCTAATAGGAGGTTTACACGTCCAAGGAGAGAGAAAGAAAAAAAAATAGAGAAAGAGAAAAGAAAGAGATGAAGCTTGTGAAGGAAGATCTCTACTTTATAGAGGTGATCTACTACGCAGTCGACATCTCAGCTCTTCGACGTCCTCGTGATCAGTGAGATCTCTCAGTTTTCATATTCTCTTATTGTTTATCCACTCTTGCGTGAGTGAAGAAGATTTGATCTAAGCAGGTTGTGCTTGTGATCGGTTGTAACAGTTCTATTTCATAGTAGAATGTTGGTCTGGACTAGGTCCCATGGTTTTTACCTCTTCGAGGGTTTTCCACGTAAAAATCTCTTGTGTCATGTGGTTTATATTTTTTATTTAGTTCATTGCTTCATCATATCCCATAACTCAACTAGTTTGGGGGGTGAGATCTAGGTTTTGTGAAATGTACCCAACATGTGTGTGAGTGTATCAATTAAGTTACTTTGGATAAGCTACTTATGCCATAAGAAGCTTATTTAGGTCTCTACTTATTCAATCGATAAGTATGTTTGGTAACCAACATATTTATCAACCAAAAAGTAAAAAAGCAAGTTTGGTTTCCAACATCATAAATAATTACCCCTTAGGTTTGGTCGACCCACATCCTTTGATGCAGGCCATTCATTATGTGGGCCCCACCTTCATACGGGCCCACCTTGGGTGTGGGCCATTCATCATTTTGGCCCAACCTTTAATATACACCATTCATCATGTAGGGGCCCCTTTGATGTTGGTCATCCATCAAGTGGGGCCCACCTTTTATGTGGACTGTCCACTGTATGAGCCCCACCTTCAATGCGGCCTCCTTTGATATGGACTGTGAGTGAGAAATTTCTTTGACATGGATCATGTAAGAGAGAAGTAGAAAAGTCATAAGTTAAAAAGCTAAAAAATTTACTTATTAAGATGAGTAGCTTTTGACACATAAGTTACTTTTACAATGATGCTTACCAAACTAACTTAAGCGGAAAAAGTAACTTAATTACTTCACATAAGTTAAAAAGTAACTTATTTGGTGGAATCAAAATAGGCCCTAAATTTGTTAGTGCATTTTTTCGTGGCATAGTAGTGCACCTTGTTTGTCAATCACTTAGGTTAGTGAGTCTAGTGTCGGTTGAGCTTAACGAAGACGAAGACCGAAGACTCAAGACGGACCAGCTACATCAATGATGAAGAAACAGGTAAAAGAGATGCCTTGGTGTGCCTTGCCTTGAACCTTCCCAAAACCATAACCTCTTAGATGACTTGCATCATCTAGGTATACCTTTAGTCATCATCATTAGTCTTAGAACTCCATGAAAAACATGATAAGTTAGACTAATTAAAAAGGTGGAAGCTGCTGTAATCAAAACATCTCAAACAGCAGTTTTCGATTGATCTACATTGGCTCCAATAGGACTCCGATCAATCGGACCGAAGTTCCGATCAATCGAAAATTGTCCCCGCAAACTTGAAAATCCACTGGACATATTTTCGACCAATCGGACAGTCTTCCTATCCATCGGAAGGGGTTAGTTCGATCAATCAAACCATGTTTCCGATCAATCAGAATATCTTTCAGAGAATTCACTGGACTGATTTTCGATCAATCGGACAGGTCTCCGATCAATCAGACATTTTTCCGATTAATCGGAGATACGCGAATCTGCCCGTTTTTTTACTGTTGGAAGAAAATCTATTTAAGATGGGGGATTCGTTTTTTAGCTTAAGAGGAGATTTTGAGGAGATAGAAGCCACCATTGTTAGAGACCATCAGAGACTCTATCCCAAACCCATAGCAAACCATTCTCCTTGTGCTTTCATCATAAGCTTGGGCCATTCAATGGCATCTTAAGAATTGACTTGTTCTCTCTTGATTCCTAGGGTTTAGACACTTTGATCATAGTTAAATCCATTGTCTAAACACTACCTAGGAGACCAAATAGGTGTATTCCTCTAAGAAACCTATTTCCTACCATTTATAGAGGATTCACCATTCCCTAGCACCTTGGGCATCTCCAATGGAGCATCACATGCAAGGTAGCTGATCTTGGAGCTGAAGCCTTGACAAAGCAGCGGCGTCAAAGATTGGGGGAGCACAAGGGGAGCTGATTCAAGTACGAGAGAGCGAGAAGAAGCAACCCGAAGCGGTGCTACAAAGGGGCTCAATCCGACAAGTAAGGTTGTCTTGTTAGGAGTCCATCCACTCAGTTCCTTGTGAGAGTTGAGTGTAGAGTTTGTTTAATAAACTAGAACTAGGGACGTTAGTCATTCCTTGGCACGTTTGTTGGGCCTAAACAAAGTCTCCAAGGGGGAGCTACCAACACAGGTGCAAACGTGTAGGTTGGGAGGAACCTGTAAACTCCCCGGTTGGTTGGATCCGAGTTAAAACACATTATTTGGGAGGAATCAGATTTAAACTCCCCAGTGAATGTCGATGTGCTCAAAGGGGTTGAGTACTTGAACCGGGAGTGGAGTAGACAAGTAGTTGAACCACTATACATCCGTATGTTTGTAATTGTTCTTAAGCACATTTCTCTTTATGCATTGTGTTTAATTGGTTAATTAGGAATGCATGCTAGGCACTTGATAGGCACCTCCACACTCACAAGATGTACTTTCTTTACCTCATGTTGACTTGAGCATTTCTTAATCCATCCTCTATAGTCCACATGTGTTGATTAGACTAGGTTGTTAATTGCACTTATCATTTGCTAGTCTTTTGATTGGACCCACTTAGGCTTGGAAGCCGAAGTGTTAATCACTTACGTAGTTTGATTTGCTAAATTTGTTAAGTAGGCAAAAAGATTTTAAAAGGTCCTAATCACCCCCCTTTAGGACTTAGTCATAATTCTAGTTGCTTTTTAAGCTTCCGCACGTGTGCTAAGGGTGTCGTGTTAGACCACCCGACGCAATTTCAAAATTACCCTACTTTTTTTTAAGAGGGGCCAAAAATCCAAACTCTAATTCCAAATACGATATTAGCAGAAAACGTAGGTTGGGACACAGATAGAAGAAGAAAAAAAAATTAAAAAAAATCCCCTGTTGATGATTCCACGTATGAGAATTAGAAATGAGATGGTTATGAGTTGGTGGAATGGTTATGAGTTGGCTTCTACACCCTATGAAAATTGAGAGAAGTAATTCCTTAATGATATACACCACAACCAAGGAAATATAGGATATAGTTGCTAATGTATTTCCATAAGGATGATTGGCATGCACCAAGCAGCTTATTCGAGAGATTGCAAGCTTAAAATAAGGTGAACTATAAATAGAGTCAATTTATACCTTTCTGTACCAATGGTAGAAGGAACTTAACCATTACATACCTCAAGTTTCCATTTACAAAAAGTTATGTAAATGGCAAGAAAAAATTGCACATATTCGAGTTTCTTAGAGGACCTAATGAAGAATTTGAACTTCGAAAAGTTCAAATTCTCAGAAGGAGTTTATATCATCTCTCAAATCACTATAGGATTTCTTTATTAATTTCGAAGAAGTCTGCCTTTGTTGGGTTTAAACTGACAAGGGGAGGATTTTTAACAAGATGACAAACAATTGTAATCATTACAACGAATCTCGTTCTGTAGACCGTGACAGCTTGGTATGTCTATACTATAGTAGATGTGGATATACAGAGGATTTCTACTATGATATTCATTCTCATTTTCAGCCCAAGCCTCTACAATGAGCTACTATTTTTGCATCTGAGGGGAAGCGTATTACTAAACCACAATTAGTAACTAAACTTCTGCCAAGGGATGTTTGGCCTTTCCACTACTCATTTGCATCCTAACCCATTGAAGAACCCCTCAGGCATCCCTGCTCATCATGTGTCCAGGCCTACTTTGATTTTTAACAAATTTTGGATTATTAACTTTCTATCACATTCTTCATTTTTCCATCATATTAAATTAGTTAATATGTCATTTTCTTGTATTCTTGGGAAAGGATCCCTTCAATTTAACTCGTCTACCACTATACTATCAATTTTTCGTGTTGTCTTTTTTATTTAATTTACTTTCAATTAGCTCTTTAACAACAATATAAATATGCAGACCAACAAAAGATTGGTGGTGGACGTGAGATTAGTAGGTTTTACTGCTCAACTTAAGTGGCAGTTCCCTTCCATCTGTTGTGGTGTATAGTGTTAATAAAGAAGATTATTTACTTTATACTAATCGGCTTTCTAAGCATATTCATTGTTCATAACTATCTAGTAGAATTAAGTCTATTACCATTTGTTTTGATACATTTAGATATATGGTGATCAACTTCTGTTGTGTCATTCTTTAGATGTCACTACTTTATTTCTTTTGTAGATGATTAGTAGAAGTTAATTCGGATATTTCTTATAAAAAATTGAATTGGGGTATCTTCTATTGTGAAGCATTTTATTAATTATATTAAGTTTCAGTTTAGTATTGTTTTCAAGGAGTTTTGATTTGACAATGTAAAAAAATTATGTATGTCTAGAATTGCATGATAATTTCTTTTCTAATCACGGCATTTAATTCTTAACAACTTGTGCTTATATACCATAACAAAATTGAGTTTCTGAGCTGAAAATTTGTTATTTACTAGGCATGGCCTAATCTAAGTTGATAGGCAATGGGCGTTCCCTCAATCTATTGGGATGAAGCAGCTCTCACTGTTTCCTATCTCATCAATCGAATGCCATCTAATCCTCTTGGACTGAGTTACCCTTTTAAATTGTTTCAACCTAATTTTACCTTGTTTGTGTTACTTCTTAAAGTGTTTGGGTTTGTTTTTGTTCTATCCATCTCATTAGCCTTGGTCAATCTAAACTCATTCCTCTATATATTAAGTATATTGTTCTTAGGTACTCACTTTCTCAAAAAGATTACAGGCAACCTATTATCTAACAATTAAAGTTGGTATGTCTCTCAAAATATTACTTTTTTTTAATATAATATAATCTGTTTTAATTCGTCGTCATCACCATTTCTATATACTTGTTATGGCTGATACTATCAGTAGTGCAGAGGACAATTTATCTATAGATGAACACTACCAGTCTTCATCTACAACTGTAATCTGTTTTAATTCGCCGTCATCACCATTTCTATATACCTGTTATGGCTGATACTATCAGTAGTGTAGAGGACAATTTATCTATAGATGAATACTACCAGTCTTTATCTACAACTGTCATCTGTTTTAATTCGTCGTCATCACCATTTCTATATACTTGTTATGGCTGATACTATCAATAGTGCAGAGGATAATTTATCTATAGATGAACACTACCAGTCTTCACCTACAACTACGAATTCGACACCATTTGATCCTTCTACTGATATTCTCGTATTAGTTCACAAGAGTACCATTGTTCCTCTTGTATGGTATCGCTTCCATTTTCCATACCATATTAGTCACTTTATTTTATATGATTGTCTATTCTTCTTCCTTTTATGGTTTTGTATCTACTCTTTGATATTCTTTTTCAGTTTCTTCTTGAGTGTCGGATGCCTTGGAAGATCGTTGGTGCAAAGCTATAATGCTTGAGAAGATGACCGCTCTAAAAAAGTAAAGCACTTGGGAGTCAAATCTCCCTGATAGTCATCATATTGTTTGTTGTAAGTGGATGTACACTATGAAGTATAATGCTGATGGATCCGTGGTTTGTCATAAACCCCATCTTCTTACAAAAGGATTCACAAAATTTTGAAAGACTAGCCTAGCAAAACAAAAATTTTCAACGACCCCGGCCCAACCAATTGAATCTAGGCCTATGCTCGAGGCATTGCTAGGCCTACTTACACCATGGTTAAAAGACCCAATTACTTTCAATTTGTTCTAAGTCAAGTCGCAACTCATTGGAGCCAACAATGAATTAGCCTGACTCTCCTGCATCAAGGGTGACTTATGGCATTGAACTGGAATGGGTTTGACCCAGTCCAATTCAATTCACACGAGTCACATTAGACTCATCTTAGTCTTAAAACTATGCTTACACAATTGGTGGCCCTACCCGCCCATGGTTTGGGTGAATAGCTAGTGTTGTGGGTCTGCAGTTTGCTCCCCACTGATGTGATTTCAATTCCCCTCTGTGTGATTTACCCAATGCATGTGGTTTGCAGGTGATTGCATGCATCCGCAGGGATTAGTCTCGCCTTAAAGGGGGCAGGGATACCTTGTCGTCATAAATAAATATAAAAAAAAAAATAATAATAATAATAATTGGTGGCACAGCTCATAAGCTGCTTGCTTTGTAGGGTAAGATCTAGGCTCAAGTCGTGCTGATGCACTGGTTTCGGTTCAGCAGAATAGTTGAACAATACCATTTTCCCATTCTACAATTGTGTATAGCTTTCCAGCTCCACCACTGCTTAGACTTATGTGCACTAGGAGTGCAACTTGGGCGGGTCTAGTAGGGTCAGGTTGAGGGTCAACCCAAGCTACCTGATATCGTCAACCCTGAACCATCTCGGGTCAGGTCAAGTTGGTTAAGAACTTGCATATCATCCATCAAACACGCCCATAGCATCAAATCTTTTCTCATTGGCTAAGGCATTACAAAAATACAGATAATGTATGGTTTGGTCTAGGTTGGGTTGGGTTGGGTTGCCCAGTGTTAGGTTGGGTTAGGTTGAGAATTTCCAGCCTAACCCGACCAAAATTTTGAGTTCGGTCGATCATGTTCCGGTTGAGCCCAACCCAACTTACACCCTTAATGTGCATGTGGGGTCATGGTTTGGTGATTCAAACCGTCATCTGATGAGCTGCAAAGTTGATGGGGCTAAGATTTGTAACTTCTAACCCTAAATCAATGGCTTATAAAATGATGGTGAAGAAGATGGTCTGTAATTAAAGGTTGATTGCTCACTGATAAAAGGTTTGGAAGACTCCAATATGTGAGATCTCTTTTGGGTATCCCCAATCATGTAAGGCCCATCATAGAAACAGTTTAGATCATTGAAACATGAACCCCTCTAATTGCTATTACATGGGTTAACAAGTAGGACTTGAAACGATGGTGGATGCAATTTAAAGGCCCCTCCATCCAAACGCACTCTAGCCCATTAGTCATATCCTTAAACCAAAGGAGGTTTGAGCCCGTGTCCCAAGTAATGTGAGCCTTTTATTTTTTTAAGGATCAAACCATCGTGACCTCCAATCAATAAATACCTTTGGCATTAGGCCCATTGAGAATGGGACCCATTGAGGCACCCTCAATCTCTAAGCTGGGATCAAATCAAGAATTAAAAATCAGTTTCGATGTATTCGTATCAGTCGCTGTTGAAACCAAGTTGTATCACCCCATATTGGGCTCGTTTCAGGCTCATGTCAGGCCGATACATTTGTATCACAAAATCCATTCATTTTAGGCTCTGTGAACGACTATAAATAAGGGTGGCAATGGACCGGGTGACCCACTCAACCCAACGATCCCAACCTAGCTTTGGGCTGAGCTTAGACTTACTTGCTTACGGCTGCACACAATTCAATTTATGATTAATTTATCGATTGAATCGAATCGAATTGTTTTATAAGATCAATTCAATTCATTCTTTTTAATTAAATTTCAATTTTCGGTTCCAATCGATCTAATTGAATCGAAAATCGAATTGATTGATCAAATTATATATATATATATATATATATATATATATATATATATATATATATATATATATAAGGACGGTATGGATGAAATATATACATTATAGTGTGTTTTATCTATGCCGTTCATCCATTTTTACATATGAATTTAAGGAAAATTTTTAAAAATTAGAAAGATATATATCTCAGATTAACACACCATAACAAAACAATAAGGATTGAACGTCCACCATTAAATTCTTCCTAGGGCCCATTGTAATGTTTATTTGTCATCCAACCTGTTGATAAGGTCACATAAACCTTGAGGAAGGGAAAAAACAAATATCAACTTGATACCAAACTTTTAAGGCCCCAAAAAGTTTTCAACAACAAGTGTCAATCCCCCACTATTTTCTTGTGGTGTGGTCCACTTGAGATTTGGATGTCTCATTTTTTGGAATAATGTCTTAGAACCGGATGGAAAATGGATGGAGGGCTTAGATATAACACATACACCATGGTGGGGGCCACAAAGCTTTGAAACCACTCTTTTGCATATCCGCGCCCACCCAAGAGTCCAAGACAAATTAGATTGTTTACTTAATAACTCAATGCACTTGGAGTACTGAGTAAACTCTATGGGGCCCACGATGATTTGTTTATTTTATCTACTCCGTTCATCCACTTTAAAAGATAATTTTATGGCTCAAGCCCAAAATTGAAGCGTATACAAAGCTCAAGTGGCACACACCACGAGAAACAGTGTGAATTGAACCTCTGCCATTGAAAACTTATTGTAGGCCACAGAAGTTTTGAATCAAGCTGATATTTGTGTTTTTCATTCATACATGTCTACCTGATCTTACGAATAGGTTGGATGACAAATAAACGTCACTATGGGCCCTAAGAAGGTTTCAACGATGGAAATCATTATTCCCGCTGTTTCATGTGGCATGGTCCACCCAAGTTTCGGATATGCATCAATATTGGGCTCAACAGCTAAAATGAGCAGGCAAAACGAATAGACGGTGTGGTAAACCAAATGCATTCAAAGTAGGCCCAACTAAGTTTGCTCAATATGACAAAAGCGTACTAAGCAATTTGAAGTTCGCCCAAGAGTGAATTAAGTGTTACGTTGGTAACAACTTAGTGGGTGTTACCCCTACCATGTGGGGCTTACCTTGATGTATTTTTTTGTATATCCATTATGTCCATCTAATTTTACGTCTCATTTTAAGATATGATCTAAAATTATAAGAAGGTCAAATCTCAGGTGGACCATACCAAGAGAAAGAGTGATGAATAACCATTAAAAACATTTTTCAGGCCTCATAAGCTTTGGATCAATACGATCTTTCTAATTTCCATGTATTGACTAGTTATTAAGCATATGTTTTCAGAAGTATTTCTACTAATATTATTATTTGATGTACAATAAAATCCAAACCTACAAAACTTATAAGTTTTCGAATTGTAATGTGTGAAAAATCGAATCAAATTAAATTGAAAAATTTATCAATTCAATTCCAAAAAAATTGGGTCAATTCAAAATTTCAAAATTAAGATTAATTCAATTTCAATTACAATTTCGAAAATTTAAGATCAATTCAATTTCAATTTCATCCAAAATCGAATTAATCCAATCGATGTGCAGCCTTATGCTTGCTTGACCTTTGGGTCTGGGCATGGGCCTCTCAGGCGTGACCTAATCAGATCTTATATGTGTATGTGTTATATTCTATGAATATGCCGTTCCAATTCTCAATTAGGCAAGCTGTCCATCTGTCATGTAGACCATTGGTCTCATTCCTCTAAAAAGTTTATTTCTTTGTGCATGTGTGGCCCCCTCAATCAACAGAGAGATTAAGAACATTCAAATGACAAATATGAATTTTATCAATTTTTTGGGCCAGGCCATGTAGGGCATGCGAAATAATTTTTGAGCCGGGCTTGGGCCCGCTTTGATGGCTCGGGATTTGGGTTTTAGGTGTTGGCCTGGGCCCATACCTAGCCTGAAACGGCCCATTGCCACCCTGTCGGTCACCACCAAAAGGGGGCCCTATCACCCTACATCAGGCCATTTCGAGCCATGTCAGGCCGATACAGTTGTATTGTTATGAACAAAAACCCTTTAATCTTAGCAAACATAGGGTTGTAACTGGGTATGGAGCCCAGCTCATGATCTCGCAACCTGGGCCAGCCTACGCGCGCCATGCTGGGCCAGAGTTAGGAAATGATGGGCCCAGGTGGAGCCTAAATGGCTATAGGCCCCGGCCCAATCCTTGGACCTCTAGGCTCGACCCAAATCCAACCAAAACCTGGATGAACCCAGCTTCATCCCCAGAGTTGCGTTCGTTTGGGCTTGATTTTTAAGCTGGGTGGGCTCAACCACTTCACCCAGTTACCGAGCCGTTCATTTCTCGGGCCCAACCTTGGAACGAGGCCTCAAATTTTCCTCCATTAAGATTGGTATTACCTCCAATCTATGATGGGACACAATTGCACCACGGCCCACTCATCATAGCTGAAAAATTCCTGAGGATTTCATTTTGTAGAAGTGCCCATTGCATAGTAATCCAAACCATTGATATATGTTCAGCTGGGCCTTTAATGGCCCATGCACTCAGAATATTTCTGGCCTTTAATTTCTTGTTTGATTATGAAAATGTTGATTTTCTCCCTTGATTTTTGGACTACTTATTGAAGGGTTAGGATTTTTTTTCCATCAAGAAGATCTATGGTGCATTGGCCATCCATGATGGCGTCGTATCTATATCACTAAACAATGGGCTCCACTTTTAATGACCAATATTGGACCTGCATTGTCTTTTGTCCCATACACCTTTATAATTCTTCTGGGCCATGTAGGCTGTCCACAGGACCGCTTTAGGCTAGATCCTAGAGCTCCTAGCCCTTGATTGATCGGGTTTGGGTCTTGCTAGACCTTAGTATCATTTTTTGGACCTGGACTCGGATCCAACACCATTTGGGTCCTTGAACGTCAGTTTCAAGTTGAGTTCAGGTCAGGTCCACGTCAAATAAGGGTACTGTGGTTCTGCCACCTTAATAAACAGGCTCACTTGCATCCAACCTTTCGATTAAGTCGCACAAACCTTAATGAAGGGAAAAGTCAAATATCAGCTTCTTCGAAGACTTTTGTGGCCCCCAAGAAGTTTTTAATGGTCATCATTCAATCACCATTGTTTCTTATGTTATGGCCACACGAGATTTGGATCTAGATCGTTTTTGTGCTCATGTCATACAATGATCCACGAAAATGGATGGACGGCGTGGATAAGACACATCTATCATGGTGGGGCCCACAAAGCATAGTCCAGTAGCTATTGAGGCAATCCGAATCCGCTCCAATGCTCAGTGGGAACCGAAAATTACCATGCCCTTAGTTGTGTTGGAAGACCAAATCCATGGGTCTAACTCTATGGCTCAGGGGGAAACTGTTTCAACAAAGAGATCCTGGTTTCGAGTGCCCTGCGGTGTGGGTGAGTGTTAAAAAAAAGGACACTTATACTTTCCACTTGGTAAAAGACCAATCTATCTATTTGTTAGGGCCCATCATGTATTGCTTATAATTGTAAAAGAACACATTTGTTAGCCATCTGGACAGGAAAAAAGATGGCTGTACAAAAAGACCAAAACTAATGATGGGTTAGATCATCCAATTAGTTTATAAGATAGACTATGAAATGTGCACTGACTGGTGGGGAAAAACCGGCAGCGGAAGCGAATCAAGCAAGCAACCACAATGGCAAGGATCAAGCAAAACAACACACACACAAGAATGTAATCCAAATTTTACGTAGAAAACCCCTTACGGGTAAAAAGCCATCGTACAAAACGAACAATTCACCATGATATCAAAAGTTACAAGAGATGAAAACCTAAAATCCAAATCTCAAGAACCACAAGCTTTTTTTCTCACCTAAGAAACTCTCTCGACCCACCTAGGATCCTCCTAATCCCGTTTACACTCGCTTAAATAAGCAACAAACGAAATTAGAAACACCTAGCGTAAAACCGTGCAAGAAACCGATTTGGAATAGAAAACAGGCCGATCGATCGCACTGCACTGCTGGCCGATTGGGGACCCCGGACAACGTCCAGATCTGTCTATAGAGTTCGTTGTCCTACAATCCTCCATATCCGACTGGTTGGTCACCATCCCCGAGGGTCGATGGCCCTTGTTACAAAAGATTTAAGGCGTTCGACTCCAACACTAGCTAAATGAATAGTCTAAATCAATGGATTGGACCAAGTGTGCCATTGTAACTGGGAGCATGTAATGCCCCGATTTTTCAAAACCTGAGTTCACAACCATGTTTTAAAAATCCTGGCGTTAGCTTATGAAGAGAACTCATCATCTCAAAAAGGGATAACCATAGCGGAAGAAACAAACCATACATGTAGAAATGATGCAACATAAATTTCAAAGTGGTGCCCAAAGGGCTTATACAAACTAAATACTTCGAATTCAAAATGAACAATTACAATTATATACAAAATTCAAAGCATCGATCATCAGACATGGCCCTTTGGTCCACAACATCAGCACAACCTAAGCATCATTTAAATCACATGCATCACCTGTACAGTTGAAATTTAACAGTATGAGTGGACAACTCAGTGTGACGTCCCCTCAAGATTACACACCAACATTGTTAGCCAAGCATAATTCGAAAAGAAAACATACAAAACACCCATGGTGCAATTTTTCTTAAATGCATGAATGCATGCATATGTCCCTCAGCCTGGGGATGCACATCCAGCTGAAAAATGTGGTTTGGAAGTCACCAAGGACACACATCAGCCCTACAATTCAAATCCATTACGAGTAGCCATTATCAGTGAAAATATCAAAGGTATGTGCTCTCAGTGAATGACGCACTCTATGATAGTCTGGAGCCAGCGAAAATACCTTAAAGGTACGTGCTCCTAACAACCAGACCACTCAACGATAATATGGCTCGTCACCATACATCCTGTTTGTGCCATGATATGCATTATTAAACCAACCATTATTAGTCCAATCACACCCAAACCAATTATAAATTATCCTTACAACTAGTGGCCTTCCAGCACAATCAGTCACAATATCTTTTTCAACACAAGTCCAACTAAGAGCATAATCAAGAACTCGACTCCTCAAGACACTTAGTCCAACAAGTACATCCAATGACACAATTAGGAATCCTTCCATCAACCACAAGGGCTCTACTTATCATTCAATCGCTTCAAAGGCCACTAGTTTAAGACACCAATATATGTAAGTGTCACAACCATTTAAGTTCTCATCCACATTCAATTTCCATACATAGATCATGCTTCCCACTAATAATTATGACAATTTAAGCTCAATAGATTGAACCAAAAATCTTGAGTAGGAATTCATATGTGACATGTAAGTGCCTATATTAAACAGAGTTGAGCATATGATTTAAGAGTCTATTCGAATGAATAACACAGGTAAGCATGAAACAAGAATAATAACTATCAGAAGAAGAAGAGATCGAAGATAAAATTATTACTTAAATTAATATGAAGGTGGAAAGCTCAAGGGGAGGAATTCATCACCTTAGATTTTGATCGCCTAAATAACTTAGTCTAACTCATCTTCCTACCAAGTGTTGGCGTTGAATGAAATTCTCAAATCCTTATAACTAAATAAGGTTCCAGCAAGTTTTAAATAAATGGTGGACACTATAAATATAGCCCCTTGTAGATTTCTAATTAAACGGAATTTCCATGCAAAAGTGATTTTTGGCTAAGTTTGAGTCTAATTTGTGGTCACAAAGGACCAGCTTCCAGAGAAATAAAATGGCCATCTACTAGCCCTATGCATGGGCTTCAAAACCCACAAGGCGGACCCCCTTGGTTGCGCACATACAGATTTTTGCATTGTCCCAAACATGGGCAACTGGAAAGTGGTGCAGAAAACAGTACACTAATCATTTCGGCCCAACTTTGGGCATGTACCATCATCAAACAAGGCCACACTTTTGCTTGCTGTAAAGTGCCCCTGATAGACCAATAGGTGGTCTAGAAAACCCACATGATAAGACGTGTCCGATGCATATATGAAAGTTTTAGCGCATGGCCAAACATAGCTACTTGCAGAAACATCTGCACAACATTTCTTGGCCTCATTTTGAGATTAGCTTCCCGATCACATGGGGTATACCTTGGCCAAGGTAAAATGTCATTCATGTAGCCACACATAGAGAAACAAAAGACCAAGGAATATTGATGGTTGCATATGATCCACAACCCGAGCACATCTTCAGAAATCTGCAGGGACTCAATGGCTACCACTGTTGATTCTGAACTGAGAAAACTCAACCCGAGCAAAACTGACTTGCAGTAAGGAGGGATTCGCTGAGTGGGCAATGACGAGTTGATTCGATGCCCAATCCCGACAGCAATAGAAGGGACGGCTTCCTACCGAGCTGTTCTTATTTTATATCGACACAACCCACACCCTCTGGATTGTAGAGGGCCCAGACCTTTCTCGGACAGCCGCCATCCTGGCTGGAGACTCGAAAGAGTCAGAGCGTCACAAGCTCGACTCGGGCTCTCTCTCTCTCTCTCTCTCTCTCTCTCTCTCTCTTCCTTATTTTCTCTCTCACTCTCTATCTTGTTATTCTCTCCCTCACTATCTTTCTACTTTGGGCAGGGATGGCTGGAGACTCTACTCTCTCTCTCTCTTTCCCTACTATTCTTGCACCCGAATCCTCCCAGGGTTTAGGGCATGCGGCCGGTGTTTTTTTTTCCAGAAACAGAAAGAGGCTTTTTCATAGCCGTCCACGGCTTCTCTGAACCATCGGATGAGAATGGATGGTCTGGATTGCAATGCTTGCAACAGCTCCAAATACCGCTGGTAAGATGAAACCGGCCGTTGTTTCTCTTTACTGCAAAGGAAACCCTAATCCAAGGGCTAAGAACGGAGGGCTAGGATCCTTCTGATGTGTGGTTAGGATTAGAGAGAGAAGGACGCACTCGCATTGCCAGCTTGGCAGGTAGAAACGGAACAGTTTCCATTTATGGAAGTTGTCCCGCGCACAGACAAGTTGTGACGTGATTTGTGCACTTACACGTGAATATCACGTGCGTTGTTGAATGAGTTTTGGTTATTAGAAAATCATGACCTACATGATGGATGGTTCAGATCATACCATGGTGGTCCACAGAAGTCACATTTGGCAGGTTTCCAGGCTGCTGGAAACACAGTTTCCGTTTGGACAGCCTGACTTCCAATCCCATTTACGTCCACCCGGACTAACGGAGACGAAGGAAACCACCTAGGTTTAGGTAGTCCTTTCCCCATGAATCAAATGGACGGATTGGATCGTCCGATACGATGAAGTACAGTGGGCCACACCCGTCCAAGAATCGGATAATGTCCGTCCGTTTAACACAGCCCGTTTCGGGCGGGAGCTGAGAAAGGAGAGAATTCTCACTATTTTCGGAAATGGGTCGACCCTAGCTACACAGCGCACCTCGAGTGCACAACTTGATGGTGCACCTCCGCACTACAAGGTGGGGCCCACCATTGCATTTAGTGAAATCGACCCCGTCCATACAATTCTACGGACACCATTACTATTGTTATCCCACAGATGGACCGAACCTATCAACCAGGTGGGCCATGCACAGATTTGGCCAACAAACATGGTATGTTACACCATCTAGCAGTTGGATTGACTCCAAACCAAATTTGAGCTGCTAAAAACTCTGAGGGACCAGTATGGTCCATCCTTATGAAGTGTTGCATCAATAATAACAATAATATCCCATTTCGTACCTAATAGTGGTATTATTATCATTATCATTATTACTACTACTATTATTATTATTATTATTATTGAAAGCATTGGTGGTGTGGCTATTATGAATTGGGATCGTGGGGCCTACCTCTGATCAAGGCCGTACACAAGGTGGATTGGCCCTTATGGCCTAGGTACCTGTGGACCCTCGTCGGTTTTTCCGCGCTCCCACACGACGTCGTTCTCCCTTTCCTTTCGGAAGAAGAAGAAGAAGAAGAAGAAGAAGTGCGAAATCGCCGTTTGTGCCACTGGTTTGCCTCGTTCTCGAGGACTTCGTTTGGTTGTCGTGTTAAGCTGGATATGTTTGAGTGAGTTTATATAAGACCAGAGTCGCCACTAGCCAGTTACTTCGAATCTACAGTCGGCTAGACCCCGTAGAAACGTTAGAGAAGGGGATCTGAAGATCCTTTCCTCTAAAATGACTCCTGTTGATCTGCGGCCAGAGATTCAAGGTAAGGGATCACGGTTACAGGGTGGGAAGAGGTTAAGCACCCCACACACTGCCCGTACCGAAGTACGGTCTCTACTTCACAGAATCGATCGAATATTTGAAAGTCTAGTTTAATCCTCGTATATTCTCATGGATGACATGATGCATGAATGCGGGTCTGAATAGTAAGAGTTTCTGATGGGCAGGTTCCAACAACGGGCAAGCCCAGAGCGTACGCTCGAACTGACAGGTGCTTTATGCGAGATGATGCATGCTATGTGCTTGAATATTCAAAGTGCTTATAGTGATATGTACGTGAATGCAGGTCTGAACAATAAGAGTTTCTGATGGGCAGGTTCCAACAACGGGCAAGCCCAGAGCATACGCTCGAACTGACAGGTGCTTAATTTAAGACATATGCAAGTGTGCTTGAATAATCAAAGTGCTTGCAGTGAAGCAGGGGGGTTGGAAGAAAAGTAAATGTTGCACTTATGCTAGATGCAAATGAGATGATGCTGGAAAAGAGTAGCTGGGTGGACGGAGGTGTCGCAAGGATTGGCTTCGAGTGGCTGGATCAAGACTTGGATGACTTGAGAGGCTTGGAACAGTGGTCAGGCTGGGCTGGACCAGGGCTAGACTCTCCTCACTCGGGCTCTCCTTGGTGGAAAAATGGGCTAAGGGGTGGATGAGGACTCGGACCGCACCCGGACTGGCTAGACTTGAAGGGATTTGGAGGGATTCGAATGGATGTTGAAATGAGAAGGGGAGGGGGGTATTTATAGCAGCGGAGAGTGGCAGCTCTCGTAATTTTGTCCGGGCGGCCTGCCATGGGCCGCCCGTACGGCCGCTCCTCGGTTTCCAGCGAGTACGGCCGCTCCCTCGGGGTTGCTGTTGGACTCGTTGGTCGACTCAGTGAGTTGACTCAGCGGGTCGACTCGGTGGTTTGACTCGACGGGTTGACTCGACGGGTTGACTCGGTGTTTTGACTCGACGGGTTGACTCGACGGGTTGACTCAGCGGGTTAACTCAGCGAGTTGACTCAGTGAGTTTGACTTTTTTTGGATTTTTTTGACTGGCCTTTTTTATGGGGGGTTTTTCAGGGTGGTGTTTAGGACTGGGTTGACTGGGTTCAGGCTTGAACTGGGCTATGGAATGGGGCTTACAAGGGTGAGTTTGGCTGAGTTTGGACTTGGGATTTGGGGGTATGGTCCTCCGTTCAACCAGCTATCTCTACCAACAGTGTAGCCGAAGGTGGGGTGTCTACAGATGCCCCTCTTTGGCAGAGGTTGCGTGCAACCGAATGCCAAAGCGAGTGGACACCCCACTTCTGACCCGGTCATTCATAGATCATGTTCTGAAATCTTTGCTTGCCTTTGCATCTATGCCAGTTGATTGTCTGGAAATCGATCACTCGCACATACCGCGGAAGTTTGGAGAAAACGTTGCGATTGTCCCTGCAGTTTGCTGCAACCTGGGTACCCAATCGCAACCCTTCCATTCCCGATCGGTACTAACATCGGAAAGGTACAGCAGAGCCTCTGCGTCGACAGTCTTACGAGGATGCTGACCCTGAGACTGATTGTGTGATGTTTGATGTTTTCCCAGATCACTCCAGGAGTACTTGTTTCGCTTGACTGTCAAAGTGGTTAGACGCCCTGCGTCAGATAGTCTTACGGGATTCTACTACGCCGACTTGGACTCAGTCAAGGTACTTCAGGCATCCACGCCTAGGTATGTGCGGGTGGGCTTTTTCCACCCGATCCGCTGGTTTCGATGCTTAGTTTGCAATTCATTCTTTCCTTGATTGTGGTCTGGAATCTTTGTTGTCCTTTGTATCTGAGTCAGTTGATTGTCTGGAAATTGATAACTCGCACATACCGCGAGAGTTTGGAGAAAACGTTGCAATTGTCCCTGCAGTTTGCTGCAACCTGGGTACCCAATCGCAACCCTTCCATTCCTGATCGGTACTAACATCGGAAAGGTACAGCAGAGCCTCTGCGTCCGTAGTCTTACGAGGCTGCTGACCCTGAGACTGATTGTGTGATGTTTGATGTTTTCCCAGATCACTCCAGGAGTACTTGTTTCGCTTGACTGTCAAAGTGGTTAGACGCCCTGCGTCAGATAGTCTTACGGGATTCTACTACGCCGACTTGGACTCAGTCAAGGTACTTCAGGCATCCACGCCTAGGTATGTGCGGGTGAACTCTTTCCACCCAATCTGCTGATTTTGATACTTGGGTTACAATTCATCGTTTCCACCTGTTCAAATGGTTTCTGTGACCGAGCCTTTTGGCTTTCATCTTTTGGTATCTTGGCATGGGGTACGACCGCACTGACACTGGAGTTCAGTTCGACCGTACTTTGAGTGCATTGGATCCGATGATCTCCGGGGAAACCGCGAGACATCAGATCTTATTTGATTTTTGCGTCGGCTCCTACCCAGAGATATGGAAGATCTCCCAGCGTGTTGGAGGCAGAACGCTCTACTGAGAAAATATTTTTGGGTTTTTGAAAAGATACCCACTCTGGGGAGTGATACTCCGTGGGGTTTTTATTTGCAAATAGAAATATTTTTTATCTTTTTGAAATGAAAATTTGGTTTGCATGTGCCTCCACTAGGGATGCCTGTGGGGTCTTTAGCTAACCGACTTTTATTTTGAAAGCAGGTAAACATGATGATTGATGCGATGGATGCTGATGCATGGAGATGCATGATGAATGCATGGCTTGGTTCATTCTCTTTTCGTTTGATGATTTTGCTTTTGCTGGAGATGCAGAGAATTTTGAGCTTATTGCTTGCAGGGTTGTACTCCCTTGGGGATTTTTCTTTTTGATACGGAGGTTTGGACAGCGGGTTGGTCAAGATCCCGACCCGTGGTCGATCAGGTCCATCGTCCCAAGATGCTGTTTCTTTGCGAATGAGAATGTACGAGGATGCTATCTGACTTCCAGATGTTCTTCTGGGCATTCATGTGATTGAGATGGTGTTTGGTTGCCCGTTTTGGTCAAGATTCCAATTTGCGGGCGATTGGATCCGTCATCCCATACTGTGAAGTGAGCGGAGTTCAAGACTCCTGAATTGTACTGCTGGGGATGCTAATTTTTGTGATTTTTGTAAATATGTGGTCCGAATCTTTACCTGAGAGGGTAGAGATTGGTTTATTGAAAACACAGTAAATATTTTTGTATCTTTGAGGATATTTTCTTCAAAAGCAAGAGAAATATTTTTGTGATTTTTGACAATATTTTGATTGAAAGCAAGGGAAATATTTTTGTGATTTTTGCAGATATTTGATTTGAAAGCGATGGAAATATTTTTTTGTGATTTTTGACAATATTCTGATTGAAACCAAGGAAAATATTTTTGTGATTTTTGCAGATATTTGATTTGAAAGCGATGGAAATATTTTTTTGTGATTTTCGAAATATTTTCTTTGAAAGCAAGAGAAATTTTTTTTGTGATTTTTGACAATATTTTGCTGAAAGCAAGGGAAATATCTTTGTGATTTTTGAAGAGGTGATTTTGCAATGTTTTTGTATTTTGTAATTTTTCTGAAATGTAGGGAAAAGTGTGGAATTTTCATCCACTTCCAGCTTCTACTGCTGGTAAGGCACCCGATCCATTTTACGTCAGCGAGCAAGACGAGTCTCACACAGTTAAGTGCCGTAGTTTTACATCTTCGGATGAGGAGATTTTGAGGGTTTTCAGTCAACACACCCACAAAGTTGCCTGTTCCTCACGTGCAATGCACATAGACCACGTATCGTCTGACGGACTCCTTCGGCCACAAAATGAGCCACATCCTCACATTTCCCTTAGTCAATCCAGTTTGGGGCCTTACGTTGCTCACAATTCCGTGAGAGTGCGCTCCACCTCCCAACAGCCTTAATCCCCTTCATGAGCTTTAGGAACAGGGAACATTCGTCAGCTTCAACAGCGACTTCCAAATCAAGGTTGTCTATCACGGTGCGTTCAACACGAATAGGATTGCGGAGTTCTGCCCGCCTCAGCCCTTACCTGTTTAAAAGATTCCAGACACCCGTACGATCAAGTGTCAGCCATGTCCGGAACAGGTTAGGAAAGAAAGCCCCCGAGAAGTTAATCCCAGTGTAGTTTTAGGTCTTCGGACCGCTGGGGATAAATTGGTGGGTTAAAACTAGTGGTGAAATTTTTTTTTGTTTTATATTGTATCTATATATATATATATATTTTTGTTTTGAAATGGTTCCAGATTTCAACTCGGGTAATCAAGATTGATACTGGTTTTTATGGAAAGCTTTAAAATATTTTTGGTTTTTTTGAAATGATCCGGGTTATCGAACCATGATCCCAACGGTCGAGGCCGATGCCGGTTTTTAGTTGAAAGCGAGAAAGGTCCCCCGAGAAATTAATCCCAGTGTAGTTTAAAGTCTTCGGACCATGAAACTGTACAAAAGAAGGGCAAACATTTTTATTTTTTTTATTTTTGGAAAAATGTCCGGTGTCAGCGGATGGACAATCCAGACTGATGCCGGTTTTTATTGAAAATCTCTCGGGATGTCGATCCCGACGTAGTTTAAGGTCTTCGGACCAAAACTTTAAAAGCGGGGTTGGTAATATATTTTTATGATTTTTGAAAATGTCCGGAGTCATTGATCTTGATGTGAGCAAACAAGACCGACGCCGGCTTTTATTGAAAATCTCTCGGGATGTTGATCCCGACGTAGTTTAAGGTCTTCGGACCCAAAACATGTACAAGAGGGGGCAAACACATTTTTTTATTTTTCGAAATGATCCAGATCATCAGATCTTGGCCTGAAAGGCTGGGATCGATGCTGGTTTTTATTGAAAATCTCTCGGGATGTTGATCCCGACGTAGTTTAAGGTCTTCGGACCCAAAACTTTAAAAGAGGAAAGGCATTTTTTTGTTTTCTTTTTTGAAAAATATTCTGGATCATCGATTCTGATTTTGATGGTCGAGATCGATACCCATTTTTATTAAAAATCCCTCGGGATCTTGAACCCGACGTAGTTTAAGGTCTTCGGACCCTAACACTATGTACAAAAGAGCAGCAATCCAGGTTGGAGACTACGGGAATTCTCTTTGGAATGGTTCGGATCATCAGGTCATAGCTTTTGGATGGTTGAGATCATTGTTTGACCAAGTCAATCTTTTTCTTTCTTTTCTTAAAAATTCCATGGAACTTTTCCACATCATCATCCCAATTTTTCACCCATTTCTCATGAGATGAGATTTTGGTGAGATTTCTTCCTTTTTCTCACCATTCTCTTCCATCACTTCAATCTTACATGAAGGTACAAGATTCACTTGCAACCACCCTTCCCAAGGGGGAGTTCTTCCCAAGGAGAGGGAGAGGAAGGTCGTTTCACCTAGGTAGGGGCTAGGACGGCCTCCCATGGGCCGCCCGACCGGTCTGTGCCTCCTGGTCTCTTCAGGGGGTTGGGTAAAAGGGTGCCCTCCCCTTTTCTATATAACATGGGGCACCCTTGCCCCCTCAAACGTGCAATCTCTCTCTTCTCTCTCTCATACTCTCTCTTTTTCAAGTTTTCTCTTTCTTCTTTGGTGGCCTTTTGCTTCTCTCAAGTGGTGGGCCTTAGAGAAGTCTTGGGACAGCAAGGTGGTCCTTCTTTGGTGGGTGGTAAAGGTATGGACCACTTCCTTTCTCTTTCTTGTCCTTTTCCATCTTCATTGTCTCTTCTCATGATCCTTTTTCTTTTTCATGTAGCTATTCAAAGGGGTGTGAAGGTGGGCCCAAGCATTCTTGATCTTTTCTTAGATCTCAAGTCTTTCAAAGGTGGTGCTTGGAGAAAGACATTGCAAGCTCTCTACTTTTTCATTTTTTTTTCACACTCCCTTCATGTGCATGTAAAGAGTGATTTTGCCATGTCATCAAGTGTGCATGGCAAAATACTCTATCTTTTTCATGGGAGTTGGGCCTCTTTTCATGTGTATCAAATGGGCTCAAAGTGAAGTCATGGCCCTTGGTGTATTTGGTGGGCCCAATGCTTCATTTTGGGCTCCTTCTTACTTTCTTTCTCTTGTTATTTCCCTTTGGAGCTTTCTTTTTCTTTTCCATCTTCCTTTCAAGGCTTGGGCCCATGGGCATGGTAGGGCCCATCTCAAGTTTTGAGCTCATGGGGCTCACTTTGGGTGACCCCATCTTTCTTCACATGTGTATGGATCAAGGTGGCTAGCCCATTTTTCATTTTGGATCTCAAGTGGGCTAGTTTTCCTAGTTGGGCCTTTATGGGTAAGTGGCCCAACTCTTCCATCATTTCTTGATTATGATGTACATCCTTGTACAAAGTGTGGTGGGTTCCTTAGAATTTTTTCATACGGATGGGCTTTTGGGCCTTCGTTGAAACTTGGGCACTTCTTTGAACCATGTGTGCCCCACTATACTTTGTTCATGTAGGATTTTTCTTTTCATGCTTTCTCTCTTGATGGATGGAGGACTTGAGTTACTTGACCATCTACAAGTCTCATGAGTGAGTTGTTCCCACAATCTCACTAGGTTCAAATGGTTTTCCTTGTGGTAGGAATGTGGTTCTCAAGAGTTTCCCTTAGATGTTATCAACCTCAAATGGATGATTCTCAAGTGAGCTATCCATACAACCATGGGTCCTTGATCTTTTCTTTGGGGACTTGGTGGGTCATCCACCATCATTCTCAAGTATGAGTGATTTTTCTTTCCATTTGTGGGAAAGAATGATACCCATAAGTTACCCATTTTTGTCCCATGCCTTGGGACATTTTGGATTTTGATCTTCAAGTGGGCTATGTGTACCATTCTTATCCATTTTCATGATGGTTGGGTGACTCATCAAGCCATGCTCTTTTGTGCTCAAATGGTCTCCCTTTTTGGTGAACAAGTTGGTGCACATAAGTTGCCCAAACTTGCCTTTTCATGGGCATTTTCAACTTTGATTCTTCATGTGGGCTATGTGCATCAACTTTCTACCCTTAGCTTCTTTGATTCATATGTTTGTGGGTAGACCTCCTTGTTGTATTCTCATGGTCAAAACTTTCATCAAGATGAGGCACATAAGGTTGCCTATGGTTAACCCATGAATGGGTCCTCATGTTCTTCAAAGTGGGCTATGTGCTCTCTCCAATCCATTGAGATGAGGCATTTGGGTTGCTCTTGGGGGCCCACTTCCTTTCTATTCCCCACTTGTTCATGCATGTGTGTAAAAAGATGGGAACATCTTAAGTGAGGTACATGGCCTTGGCATAAAAATGGATCAATCCTTGGCCACATATGGACTTTGAAGAGGGGCTTCATGTGAATTAAAATCCTTTGATGATCTCATGGTACTTAAGTGCATGTGTTGTCCAAAATGTGTCCTTGGATGATAGACCTTTCTTGCCTAAGGCATGCCATGCCACCTTCTTTAAGGTGGGCCTTACCTTTTCCAATGGGCCCAACACATATCCTAAGTGACACATGGAGTTAGACTTTAGATTTTGCATTTGAATGTGAGTCCAATCCCATGGGTTTCTTGGATGAGAATTTGGATTTTAATGGGTAAGGGATAGGGACTTACCTTGCCAAGCTTGTAGGATTCAATGGCGGATGGCACCAGAGGTCACCGAGTGGTTGACGAGGATGATCCTGCTTTCATTGTCCGCCGAGGGGACCACATGTGTTCCCTAGCTATGGAGCATCAACCTCTTCCTGCTATCAAGGGTCGAGGTACCAGGGATCGCTGGGACAATTGGATGAAGGAGCCACAGCCCTTGCTTGAGCGAGTACTAGATGGTACTCCTTTTGCTGGCCTCCTCACCCTACGCTTCCATAATAACGACGCTAACCGCATGATGCTTGCGGCTCTTTGTGAGAGGTGGCGGGATGAGACCCACACCTTCCAGCTTCCTTGTGGAGAATGGGGGATAACCCCTTTGGACATTTACATGCAGATAGGCTTCCCGTTTCATGGGGCAATTGTCCCTCAAGTGAGCTCTCTAGCTCCCCTTTCTTCCACTGATTGGCTACGGCTTGTCGGTGACGTCCCTCCCGAGGGTGAATTTCAAGGCCATCAAGTGAAGATGCGATGGTTTTACAACAATTTTACCTCCGTCATCCCCACCACCGAACGAGAGGCCCTCCACAAGGCGCGGGCCATGATCACTTATGCTTTTGGATCCTTTCTTTTTTGTCATGCGAATGAGAGAGTTGATCCTAAATTTCTTCGTTTAGTCGAGGACCTTCATCACCCCTATAACTGGAATGGGGCCATCCTGACCCGTCTCTTTCAAGGTCTGGACAAGACCTGTCGGCATAGCCGGTCCTTCACAGGCTTCTGGCCTGTCGTTGAGGTACCTCTTCTTTCATCCTCCTTGGAGCCATTTGCCTTCTTTCTCTCTCTGATCATTGAATGTGCTTTTATCCAGACCTGCTTTTATGACCATTTTCCGCATCTTGCGCCGAGGATGCGAGATGACATTGAACCCTCTCAGTATCGCCACATGTACTGGCATCAACAGAATCGTCAGCGGAACTCCCGGGTTCCCGGGGACAATTGGCGTGCTGATATAGATGGGCTGACAGTCGAGGATGTAAGTATCTTGTTTGTCTTCGTCTTTCGTGTCGTACTGTAATTGACCGTGGTAATCTCATTTGTTGCAGTTTGCCCGGATGCCGTACGCTAGTTTCCCTCTCTACTACACACCCCAGCGTATGGAGGCATACGATGCTTCATGTCTCCGTATTATGCTTTCTGACGCTGAGTCCTTCCAATGGTACTTGGGGGAGAGATTGCTTCAGCAAGTCACTGGGGTGGCACGGGTCCCCTGTTCTGCTCCTCCTCCAGCTGCTCGGATGCCAGTTGATGAGAGAGTTGAGGCTCTGGTGGGCCAGCCTGGCTTTCGTTTCACGATCCCGGGTCGTGATTATGACGAGTGGTATCTACTGTTTGGCCAGGGGCCTCTGCTTCCTTCGCTTTATGTTCCAGGTGGTCGTCGCAGGTATGCTGGAGGATCAGTGACAGCTCCTTTGATGGATCTTTATCGTCGGGAGCGGGACGCGAAG
>PVNU02000440.1:7380000-7553647 GCA_003013855.2 Liriodendron chinense | reverse complement strand
TGACAAAAAGGACAACACACCAGGTGGACTCTAAACCTAGACGGAGTAAAAACCCGGGTACGGGATTTTACTCCACCTTTGTACCTACCTGTCTCACCTATTTTGTGTATGTAGTACCAACCCGTGTGTGTCGAAACTGTGGTCGGGGCACCAACCACAACCCCAGTGATCGGTTAGGCGCAGGCCTATATGTTGTGTAACAATTCCACCCGGGGTGTTATTCCCAATGTGGCGGATTACACAATCAGCCCATTGTGGATGTAACACCGGGTGGATTCCTGACTTTAACATACACAAAAAATCCTTCTTCTAGCTTTCGAGTCTAGGGTGTGTCTACAAAGAATGAATGTGCAGACGGAAGCATACCTACACATACCGGATTCCCCACGCACCTTAATCGATTGGAGAAACTTTGGTGTTCCGTGAAAATTAGTTTAGTCTATCAAAAGGTAATCGGTAGAACTTTTAGGTGAAAGTAAAAAAGTTTTAATTCTCAGATTGAAAATCGGTAGAACTCTTCCGGAACAAACAATCTGTTGGATTTTTGGTGAAGTAGAGTAAAATCAATTATCATTCATATATAATTTCTACATACAACTATTATATATTAGTAATAATTTTGAATATAATAACTAATCTATAGTTCTAGAGATTACATAATCCCGGAATCTACAGTGGATATTAATCAACTCGGTATTTAATGTCAGGTTGGTTGTGTAATGAGAGGTGGTTACTGCAAACATGATGTAGACATAGTAGTATTTCGTGGGCTCGAAAGTCTAGGCAAAATTTTCAGTACGGTAAATGCGAATGCAATAATGGGTGCAGTACACAGTAACCACCACTCGATGCACCACTTACCCACTTAATGTGCACGGTGTTAACTTTAAAACGAAATCTAGACCAATTCTTTTTTAATTCCAATATGTTTCATTGAATCCTTTCTGAACTTTAGTACTCTTCTTCTAGTGGTAGAAGAAATTCAGCCGTTTTGGACTTAACTATTCTATCAAAAATTTAAGTTTTCTCTTTTTTTTATAAGATTAAACACAATTCTCTACTAAGATTCTAAAAGTAAATGTAGTAAATATATCTTTTCCATTCTGGGTTCAAAATCTTCAAGCAATTTTATCATACTGAAAAAATTTCAGAACGGTTTTTATTTTTAAAGATCTATTTACAATGACTCGTAAAAACATAATAATGATTATTAAAGATTTTATTACTTTTAAGATTTTGCCGTTCTTGTTCTCTTACCTTTACTTTTAAGATTTTAAGAAAAAAATTGCAGTATTGAACCGCATGGGTGCATTTTCCAGCGAAATAAGCGAATTCAGCTAGCATAACATGCCGATTGACCTCAAAGCATCATTACATGAAGATCAATGGGTCGAGCATTTCCTGACGATGCTCAGAAATGAGTGAGAGAGAGAAAGAGGGAGGGAGACGATGTGGTGGCAGAAAATAAGAGAGGGAGAGAGCTCTAAAATTTACCTAGGCTTGATGCCATATTAAGGAGAAATTAGGGTTAGAAATTGATCTCTCCCAACACTATTTATATAAAGATAATGAAAATCGGCCAGGCTTGGGTCAAAGCCCAATTTTAAATACAACCCTCATTCTAACAAGATCCAAATAGTTCAACTAGTGGACCTTGCTCTAAGATGCACTAGCCCAAACATCAAGAAAAGTTGAACATTGATTATGTCGCCACTGTGAACACGAAAACTCCGACACAATTATTAGCACATTCAAAGGGAGAGAAGTTGTTACTGCACGCTTTAAAGAGGTGTGAAGAGAAGGAAAAAAAATCAGGAAAATTGGAAAGAACTCTAGTTTGTCCTAGGGTTTTCTAACCTTCTTTTATTAGATAGTAGGTAAGCGCTTGATGCATGGTCCACATGGGGCCGGCCCATCTGGGCGTCAATAAGGGTTGCTTATATTCCAAAGTGAATATCTATCAACAATCTTATTCATTACTTTCTCTTGCCAACTATTTCTATTTTCTACCATTGTTTTAATGGCACTGATCTATAGATAAGAAAGCCTAGTAGTTCGGTCTAAGTCTCCCTCTTCCAGGTTTGGCAAATACATCTCTAGTATTAAATGTTAGGAGCTATATTCAAAGGAAAAAAATAAAAAAGATAAAAACATATTCAAATATTCCAATATAAGAGTTCATATGTTATGCAATCCCTTTTTCCAGGGTGTGAGCCCATCATATAAACAGTTTGGAGCAAGAAAGATGACCTAGATCCAATGGTTAAAATCCTTACCTTTTATATAAGGAACGTGTGATCTATATATTCTAGCAAAGCTCATCTCTCTTATATTGATCAAATTAGAAAAGAAAATGAGAAAATTCGAAAGCAAGGAGAGAGAGCAGCAACAGCCTATCCAAAAACCCTAAGAGTTCTAATTTATTTATAGATTAGATTAGATATATAATCTAGAGGTTTGCCATTTCCACCCAAGTGCTCCAGTCTCGCCAATCCACCTGCTTGTCAAAGTCTACCCACCCACATGCAGTCATAATATTGTTAATGTGAAAAATGAGTTTTAGATTTTAGACTTCCATAAGGTGGGCTACGTTGTTCAGATCTACTGCCCTTGACATTAGACTATTTCAGACCTCAGGTGGGCCACAACATATAAAAAAAAATAGTTTGTTTGAAAATTTTGTCTTAACCATCAATTCATTCCATAAACTGTGGCCCACACATAAGGAGTGAAACTAGGAATTTATTGGCAAAAGATCTAAGCATTATTCCCAACCGTATGGAAAGATCCAATCTTGCATGCTTCCCATATTCACTCCTGTGGCTGCAAGTGGATGTTTTCTTACCTCTCTTAAGTCTTATCCAATAGTGCCATGACCTCATAATAAAGTTGATCAGGTCTCTATATTAATTGAAATTCATTTGCTGATTCATGAACATTAATTGACTGCTTTTCATTTTAACTGTTCATTTTTGGAGGTTATTTAAATGGTAAAGTGTGTATAATCATGCACAACTAGAGTACCAAAGTTTCTATTGGGTATTTATTAATGGTCCATTCTCATATGTGACAACTTAAGTTTTCATATTTTCTTTTCATAAGATGAATAGGAAAAAGAGACCAAGCCCTGGAATAAAAAATCCAATTGTAGAGTGCCCTTTTAAGCGTTTTTGTGAGAGAGAGAGAGATGGTGATTTTCTTCTTGAGTGAGAGGATTCTTTTACACATGTAGATGTGATTCTTAAATGTTGCCTTGAGAAAAAAAATCTTGTAATCCAATTCTCCCACAATAAAGTTGGTTGGCCACCCCTCCCTCTTTGTTTGGGATGGTTTTCATTTAGAACAGTGTTTATTTTATTTTTTTTTAGTTTTAATTCTTATCTTATTCTTATATGATAAGGTTAATCAGTAACCTTGTAGTTTTTTCCTCTTTGATTGAGATGGTTTTCTACTTAAATGGGTAGAACCCTGTAGTTTTTCTCAGATTCATTATTGTAGCTGAATGGATTTATCTGCCTACATTTATTGGTAACTTTTGTGTTTTTGAAATTTTCAAGCTCCATCGTTTCATTCATTAATGTGTTTTATCGATGCTGTCTATTTATTTTTCCGGCTCATTTTAGGGCATGAGCCAAAAAAAAAAAAAAAAAAAAAAAAAAAAAAAAAAAAAAAAAAAAAAAAAGCTAATCCAAAGCTCAAGTAAACCCGTCACAGGATGTGGTGGGGATAATGACGGCCACCCAGCCCACCGTTGAAACCTTCTTAGGCTAACCCCATTGTTTATTTGCCATCCGACATGTTCGGGAAAACACAAAAATTAGCTTGGTCCAAAACTTTTGTGGACCACAAGGAGTTTTCAACCGTGGGCGTTTGATCCCTACGGTTTCCTGTGGTATGGTTCACTTGAGCTTTCGATCTACCGCATTGGTGCGCCCTAAAATGAGACAGGAAAAATGAATCAGCGGTGAGGATAAAACACCTACATCATGGTGGGGCCCACAGAGCTTCGAGCGGTACTGGAGGCACAAGACGTCCACAGTATCTGAGTGACTGTCGTATCAAGGTCATAATCCGTCGGAGTATCAAATAACTCCCCCAGTGGAATTATAGGAATTATACAATCCTCCACAGCTTATAATTAAAATTAAATTAAATTAAATTAAATAAAATAAAATAAAGAAGAAGAAGAAGAACTAAGGGCATTTTAGGCATTCAACACAGCAAAAGATCTATAAGAACCTCTGCAAGTTTTCAAACTCCCTACCACGGCCTCTCTCTCTATCTCTCTCTCTCTCTCTCATTCTCTTCTTTTCCTCGATAAACCCTGATATTCCAAAAATGACCTCCAAGGAGATCGAAAAATACCGAGAGACAGCTGAAATCTACCATGGGGAGGCCCTCTGCAAGCAAAAATCGAAGGAATTGATGGAAGAGCTAGCCCTCCCAAAGGGAATTTTGCCCATGGACAGCACCATCCTCGAAGTCGGCTACAACCGCTCCGCCGGCTTTGTCTGGCAGCTCCGGAAGAAGAGCTACCATCATTTCTTCCAAAAGATCGGACGGAAGACATCATACGGCACCGAGGTCACGGCGTTCGTCGAGAAGCATCGGATGAAGAAGCTTACAGGTGTCAAGAGCAAGGAGCTCCTATTCTGGATCCCCCTCTCAGAGATCTCCATAGACGATCCCACCTCGAAGACGATAACGTTCAAAGCAACTGCTGGGCTGACTCAGACATTCCCAGTGTCCGCCTTTGAGATCGAGGAGGAGGAACAGGAGGAGGAGGGAGAGAAGGAGGAGAAAGGGAAGTGAGGGTGGCAGTTTGGTAAATCTGGGCCATTTACGTGGGTATTTTACTGTCAATGGTGGGTGCTGCTCTTTTTTGGGGTTTAGTTATTCAGAATAAAAGTGTGGTTATTAATTATTAATTTATGTTTATTTTCCCTTTTTCTTTTTTCTTTTTTGTTCTAAGAGAAAAACTTTGGTACTCCGCCGGAGTGTGATGGATAATATGCGGGCGCTTAAAAATTACTTATAATAATTGCATACATGGTATATACCATAGTCGTATGGCACCAGTATGAATGTATCACGAAGCAAAAATTAAACTTACTTGATGATTAGATTGATATGCATTTATCAGAGGTTAACAATGAAAAATAGGGATGTCATTTCCACACAATGATATTTTTTCACATGGCTAGAATTACTGAAGATATCGTGACTCTGGGGTATGGTCCATTTTCTGAGCCATGGAATGAATGAACGGTCCTTGTACACACCTCAAGAGACAAACTTTGATGCTGAGAGACAGTGTGATGGATGACACACAGGAACTTATAAAAATTCTTAGAAATTGCACATAAGGAGTATAAGTAATTTAATATGTTTGGATAGATGTATTGTATTATGATGAATTGTAAAACTACAACAATTACAAATTACAATACCTTTTTTTGGTGAATAAATAATTTGATCAAAAATTCTTTTTTTGGTGAATAAATAATTTGATCAAAAATTCTTTTGTTTAGACATGTATGGTAAAAGTGTAATAATAATACTTTTATATTACTAGATGTCAAATCAATTCAAAAAATACATTGGATTCTTATGCTTGAAATATGATTTCTACTCTATTAGAGTATCTAATAAATTTATAATCATTACAATTTTTTTTACCTCTCTCTCTCTCTCTCTCTCTCCCTCTCCCTCTCTATCTCAGATTAGATTTGCATTTCACCACCACTAAATTACATGTTTAAACAAACACCGTAAAATTATAATCATGATGCTTTTATGTTAAAGCATCTTAGATCTTGCTATCCAAATAAGCCCTAAGTTGGGCTGTTCAAATTATCAATCTAAGTTTAATTGTATCATAAATAAAAAAAAATTACATTTATTTAATTGTCTGACTATGAGATCGGTGGGCTTTTTTACCGGACAGTTAAGAATGAAAAATAACCAATGGTCCTATTTGGATTAACATGTGTCTAAAAATCAGAGATTAATTAGAGTTTTTATAATTATTGGGATTCATTTGAGTTAATATATGCCACGAATACAATTTCGGAGTGTCCGGGCATCTAAGGACACTCTGCTGTGGTATCAAATAACTCCCCTCGACTGGAGACTCCAAAGCAGAGAAATGATCCAATGCTTTCAGAGCATCGAAGGTATGTGGATCTTAATTGGACTGGGCCACTCGGATCAGCTGATCAACTGACCTGGGGTGTTCATTAGGTCCACCACATTTTGAGTTGCCAACAATGCAAAATTCACATCGATGGGATGATCCTAACCATTTGATCAATTGCCTATAAAATGAATGGTTACTATTATTTATTTAAAAATAGGCCCTATTGGTGTGACTTAAAAATAGGACATCTAACAGTAGATTGGTCATCCAACTGGTGTGATTTTTTTTTTTTTTTCACGGTAGCATATAAAATGAGTGTTTGACCTATGGACATTCCAGATCAATCTTTTTGGACTGTCCAAGTGTATCAGTGCAACTGAGAGCACTACAACTGAATAGTGCTCTGATTGAACTGGATTATTTCTCTTTTTCATAAGTATCAGAAATATTTTTTTTCCTGGGCCCTTTTAAATCTGTCCAATTTATATTATCATTTGTTTTGTGAATACCCTCATCAATTAATTTAATTAAAAAATTACCCATCTATGCAATTATCAACAAGGTTTAGGATTTCTTTGGTTTGGTATAAATGTATATGAGCGGTAGTAAAATTGTACTTATAACAATTGCTCATGGTTTACAATCAATCGCATAATAGGTGGCCCCACCATGACATATGTGTTATTTCCATGCTGTCTTATCATTTTTTTTTCTTTTTCATATCATTTTGGGGCATGAGGCCAAAGTGCAAAAATGAGGTAGATCCAAAGCTCAAGTGACACAATAGGAGACCGTGAGCATTGAACTCTTACCATTGAAATTCTTGGGGGCTACAAAAGCTTTGGAGCTACAACATTTTTAGGCTCATGCCCTGTAATGATTTGACAAAATGAATGGACAACGTGGATAAAACAGAAATCATAGTGGGATTCACAAAGTTAATTGTTAACGTTGAATCTCGTCATCAGATGTTGATTATGGACCAACTTGAATATCTGCCGTCTAATTGAGGACCAAAGATGGATGAAAGTTGCAGTCACCAACAATGGTCAGGATGGCCGCCGAGGGTGCCGGCTGATGGCCCTTCGATGCTTAAGTTAGTGATGGTTGGAAAGCTTGTGGAAGGTAAGTATATAACTGTATTGTGTAATGCGTACCTTACTTTGCGAGATGGATGACTTTTTATAACATACATCCTTACCATATTGGGCTAGGATTCTAATCGTGTAAGGATATGATCTCTTTTGTTAGTGAGCCATAATAACGTATGATTGCCTTCAAGGCAGTAAGCAAGATTCTCTGCGCAAGGCGGATATCTCGCCTGGTAGCTTCTGAAAATCAGAATCCGTAACTTGCGGAGGAAGTTACCCGAGCCTTGATCGTTTAGGATAAGGTGTTCGGTGTAGGTGAACAAAGTGTCTTGCGAAGCACTCGGCAAGAGCCTGTGCGTTCAATAAGAACTTGAGCAAATGTTGAATATCATTTGGTAAGGATTGTTTGGGTGTTGGTGAAGACCGAACATATCTCTAGGAAAGAGCACTCATCCTTGACGGACAACCAAACGCCTATTCGATCGGTTGATACATAATATAAACTAACAGCTTTATTTAAATAGCCGAAGACTCCCGTATTCGAAATTGATCATCATCATCAGTTCTTCAACTCCATTTAGGACAACTTGGATTTACCCATAACATTAACGTGACGCAATCGAAGTCTCTTTTAAAAATTTGTATCCATCACATTTTGATTGATAAAAATACTAGGTCATCATTACTTATTTACCATTATTTACATGCATTTATAGCTAACTAAATAAGCCTCATTATCTGGCTTCATATATAAACAATAAGGTTAGATTTGAAAAGGGCCCTATGCTAGTGACAAAACTCAATTTTGGCATGGTTGAAAGATGACGACTTGGACAAACTCATTAAGTTTGGAGTCAAGTTATGGCTCACCCAAGTTAGGGGTGACTCATCTAAGTCTGAGTTGACACAGACGGTCGAGTTGCATCATACTCGTCCAAGTCCTAAAAACCATATAGGTTTCGGGAGAAAATTTTTGCCACACCCACGAGTTAGCTACACCGGGGGTAGGAATGACCCCACCATGATGTATGTGTTGCATCGACGCCGTCCATCCATTTAGTGAGATCATTTTAGGGCATTACACCAAAAATGAGGCAGATCCAAAGCTCAAGTGGACCCAGCAAAGAAAATAGTGGGGATTGAACGCCAACCATTAAAAAAATCTTGGGGGTCACTTGAGCTTCAGATCTGCCTTATTTTTGGTATCATGCCCTAAAATGATCTCGCAAAATGGATGGACGGCGTGGATACAACACATACATCATGGTGGGGTCATTCCTACACCTGGTGTAGCTAGCCAAGCTAACTCGTGGGTGTAGCAAAATTTTTCTCAGGTTTCAGTGGTGACCCATGTGACATGCTGAAACCGATTTTCAATCCTTGATTATAAGATTTTGTGTTAAGTGTTGATTTGCGTTAAGGTACTATGCGCTGGAGGTCGAGCTATGTGGACCCCACTGTGATGTGTGGTGGGCATCCACACCATCAGTCAGATGCATATTTTCGTGGTGGGCCATGGGCCTAAAACTCAGGCCAATCCATGACTTGGGTGGGCCACACTATATACACAGTTAAGAGTGGATATCCACCCATTGAAACCTTTATGATCGTTTATAGGATTGACGGAGATGTGGTTGAGAAATCCAGCCCATCCATTATGCGTGTCCCACTTAAACAAGATGTCACACCAATTTTCAACCATATCTAAAACTCAAGTGGGCCCCAACAAGTGCTTTTAGATGTTGCAGGCATGATTTTACACTCTTTCAATTGGTATGGCCCACTTGAGTTCCGTATATAGCTGATTTTTGGGATATCCTATAACTAATAGGGGACCCACCAAACGCATGGTGTGGATACCCATCACACATCACAGTGGGGCCCACACAACTCGACCTCGAGCACATAGTACACACACATATATATATAGGAATGCTTTGAGCCTCTTCTCACGAGAACTTATGAGCAACTTTTTAAGGACTCATCACACGTGATGTGAGCCCAAAATTTGAGCCATCCACATGATGCAGCACCAGGAAAAAAAAAAATCTAGGGCCTAACGTTTACCCTAATACAAAACTTTTGTGGGCTATGGTGAATGGAAACAGATTTCTCCCTTGATTTGTCTCTTTCTTTGCTACGGCCCATCAGAGTTTTTGATCAGGTTAAAAGTTGGGCCCTATGGGGTTTTTGGGGTGCTGCACCACATGAATAGTTCAAATTTTAGACTCACGTCATGTGATGAGTTTTGAAAAAGTGTTCACAAGTTCTCGTGAAAACCAGAGTGTATCGGTAAGCATTCCTTATATGTGTGTGTTAATGCATTAAGCCCATTAATTTTGCATTTATATATAATTAAAATGTTATACTATTTTTCTATTAAATATTCTACCTTCCTATTTAAGGAAATTAGAAATAAATCTTTTGAAAGAAAGTATGAATGGCACATGAGGTAGTTCAGTAACTTAAATTGAAAGGTACACATTGTAGGTCCGCATTAAATGGCTAGTCAACATGACAATTATTTCCTTCATAATGGCCCTACTGGTGGGCATTTAATGGGCTGTTGTACTAAAAATATTCGATAGCCCAATTGAAAGGGCCTTTTTGGGTGCCGCTTAAAAAATGATTTACTGTCATTTTAGTTAACTAAAATGATGTTAACTCATCTTTAAGTGGCATCAAAACATGCCCTAAAAGAATCCATTTCCTGGAGGATTTGATAGTTGAATCAATCTTAATTTTTTATGTCAGCCTACCTGCATTCCATTATCTTATTACTTAAAAAAGTGCGGTTGGTTGCACTAAATGTCAATATTTTGCACAAAAAAAGACTGATTAGTCATGGAGCATCATGATATTTGGTGCAACCAAACACACCCTTAACCCTTCTTCCAGAAAACTACCTAAGTAAGTCTCTTTTACATGTCGTCCAAAAAGAGAGTGAAATTCCTACAAAATTTTAAAAATCATACTTTTACAGATATTTAGAAGTATGTTTCTGTCATTTAGTAAGAAAAACGTTGGCAATGGACGAAAATACAATTGAGAGTGAGAATGCCACAGTACTCGGCCAATTGCTCTGCTACCCGTGCTCTATTGTCTCACAACAGCATCTGTTTGAAGGAGTTGGGTTAATATTGGTTTGGACCAGTACAGGTGGCAGAGCTGATGGGGAAGACATCCAACTGCATGGGTTAAGAATCTAATAATTAATAGGCCAAAAGCCTGAGATTGATAGAATGCGTCAAGCTAAGCTCTCTAGAGCCAACGTTTTCAGTTGCCCACTCTCTAACAATACTCATTCTAGCCTGTACTTTAGATAGCCCTTCTCAGAATACAGCAGCTGCACATCTCCGTAGTCCTTTCCACTTGCCAGCTGCAGTCTAGTTGCTTAGGTCACTTATGTCACACCATGGTGGCTTTCACTTGTTCATAGGTCACCCCTTGTATTACTCAAATGGAAGAGGTGGTATTGGCTCTAATACCAATTGTTAAGAACCAACCAAATATGCTAAAAGCCTAAGACTTATAGAATAAGTCAAGCTAAACTCTTTAAACCATTAGAATTGTAACAGCATAGGTATAAGACTCAGTGGCTTGACTTAGAAATGATATTGTGGACAAGTTTTGGGATTTATTTATTTATTTTAAATCAAAGCAGATTGTTGTGACCCCGGGTGCAGGTTCGGTGGATCCAAGGTGTATGGATGCCTGGCCGTGGGCCCACCATGATGTATGTAACTTACACATCCACACCGTTTGTCGATTTTAATTGCTCGTTTTAGGACATGATTCCAAAAATTAAGCATATCCAAATCTAGGTGGACTATAATTCACGTATTGACCATTAAAAATTTGTAATAGGCTACGAAAGTTTTGGATAAAGCTGATATTTGTATGATCTCTTCATCTAGGTCTTTGTGACCTTATCCACAGGTTGGATGGCAAATAAACATTCTGGTGGTCTGATGGGATTCAATCAAGACTATTTACTGTGGTATAGTCCACCTAAGATTCGCATCTTCTTCATTTTTTTTTTATCAGGTCCTAATATGAGCTATCAAATTGCATGTACGGTGTGGATGTGAGGCAGATACATCACAGGGATCCACTGACTCGATGGATCTCGAGATCCACGCAAACCGCTCCCGTGACCCGGGCATAGGGATAAGGTCCACTCGGTCAATCTATTTTGAAAGACCACGATAAGACACATGCGGATCCAAAATTCAGGTGGTATACAGGAACAAGACAGTGGGAACGGAAACGTCCACCGTTGAAACCTTCTTGGAGCTATGCCATCCCAACCGTTCATAGATTTGCAGATAAGCCGGGCAACAACCAGGCGCATCAAAGTCAAATCAGGTCTCGCCTTCCTTTAGTTGACTCTTAAGCCGGACCTTAACTTGTTTCAATTCACAAGGAAATACCTTGAAATGAATAATTATTACCTTTTTCGCTCGTTTGAGAATGCACATAAATTTTTGCTTCAAAAACCGGTCCAAAAGAATTGATTTTAATTCATAGGCTCCACTTTGATGTCTATGATATATCTGTACCATCCATCCGTTTTGTAGGAACAGTTTAAGGTATGAACCAAAAAATGATGTAGATACAATACTCACGGGCCCACACAAGAAAAAACACTGACCCCAAGAACTTTATAACGGTAAATGATCCATTCGTATTTTCCTGTGGTGTGGTCCACCTAAGCTTTGGATCTGTCTCATTCTTTGTCCCATGACATAAAGTCAGCTGGCATAATGGATGAACGGTGTTGATAAGCAACAACATCACAGTGGGCCCCACAAAAATTTTACAAACTTTTTTATTTTAGTGCCTAAAAAGTATGCTGTTAAAACAAGCATAGGAAAATGGCTGAAAATGCTTAGGTAAGTAATCATTACCCATCTTCACTGCATTTACTCGCAAAGGTGGGCACAAACCAAGCCAGCTTGAAAGCTCGGCTCGGATTGGTTCGAAAAAGCTCGAATTAGATTTGTTCAAATGGAAGTTCAAACCAAACCAAGCCTCTGAGTCAAGCTCGTTTGAAAAAACAAACCAAGCTCAAACTAGGGTAGTACTGGCTCGGCTCGGTTCGGCTCAAAGCTCAATTTGATTCAGCTTAGTTTGATTCGGCTCGTAGATTATAAGCACACTGTTTCCTGTGGTGTGATCCACTGAGCTTTAGATATGATTCCATTTTGGGATCATGTCCTAAACTGATATGTAAAACAGATGGACAGCATGGATAATACATATACATGATGACATGGATAATACATAATACATATTCATGAATGCACACTGTTTCCTTGCACTTGTAAAATTATGCTCTTGTGCTTTTGTTTGGAAAATACTCTTACATGTCTGTTTTGAATTTGCACTCCTTTAGAAGATGTTAAACATCATGTTGTGAGATACGGTTGTGCTTTTTTTTTTTTCTCTAACTTTTTAAGTTCTTTCCTAATTAAATAAACAAGGAAGAAAAGAGCCGCTGCCTATTTGAACTCAGCCCAGCCCGGTTCAAAATTTTCGACCAAACCGATCCTGGCTTGAACCAGATTTTTCTGGAGCAAACCAAACTCAGGCTGCATGGGTTGGCCCGAAACCCAAACCAAACCGATCTACAAACTGCGGTGGTACAAAAACAAGCCAAACCAAACTAAGGCTAACTCGGCTCGGCCCGGATCGTTGCCCACCTCTACCCAGAAGTAGAAAATCAAACAGGCCATAACAGTGAGTTGCTTTGCTTGCTAGCCGCCTGAATACTTGCTGCTTTAACTAGCTGCTTTCCCAGCCGTGGAGGTGAAAAGCTGTAAGCGGAGAAGTAGTTTATTTCCACTTAGATAAACTGTAGGCACAAATATCTTCCTGATATAACTTTTGTCACCTCAGGCATTCAATCCCCACTATTTTTTTATGGATGACCCATGAGTTTTGGATCCGTCTAATTTTTAGCTTCCTGTCCAACTGTAGTCTTGCAAAACAGATGGACGGAACGGATTTGTCACGGACATCTCTGTGGGCCCCACACATTCTCGAGCACAGGAATATGTGCCCACGGTCATAGGCGATTTGCTTCCATTTTTTTTTTGTTTTCCAATTTCTGTAACTGCCAACATTTTGTTTTGACAAACCTTTTGGAAAGTTATTTAGATTTTTTTTTTCTTTTATGGTTTTTTAAGGGTTATGTAAAGTGATCAAGATCCTATTTTTGTGTGCGTGTGTGTGTGTGTGTTTTTTAAGATTTTGAAACAATGGAAATCTGATTTTTCTGAAAGGGTGTTTGGTATTTGAGTTATAGATAGCTTAAGTGGCAGCCTGAATGAAGATAGCCTCGTTTCAACACTAATGTCATATATCGATTCCCATTGTGGGGTGGCTAACATTGTGATGTGACTAATAAGGGTGGGTGAGTGTACTAACAATGGGGTATGTAAACTAACCCTTGAAATAAGTAAATAAATAAAGACAGTTTCAAGATCCATCACAACGAGAGACACCGAGAAAATGCCCTAATAGCCGAAATCAGATTGCGTACTATCATACTGAGTATGTGGTTTATCCACTCCGTCCCATCCGTTTTTCCATCTTATTTTAGGAGTTGACCCAAAACTTGAAGAATATCCAAAGCTCAAGTGGACTATACCACAAGAAACAGTGGGAAGAAGGATTTTGACGGTTGAAACCTTTGTAAGGCCCACAGTGATCTTTATTTATCATGCAACCTGTTCATAAGATCATCACAAAGACCTGGATGAAGGGAAAACAAAAATATAAGCTTGATCCAAAACTTGTGGCCCCAAGATTTTTTCAACCGTAGACACTCAATTCACACCATTTCATGTGGCGTGGTCCACTTGAGCTTTGGATATGCTAAATTATTTTTGGGATGAAGACCTAAAATTAACTGTTAAATGAATGGACATGGTGGATAAAATACATAAATCACGGTGGACCTCACAGAGTTCACTTAGCGTACTGAGTTACTCAGTATGCGATCCGCTTCCGTTACAGCCGAGCCCTAAAGAGAGAACGAGGAGGGCAGTTTTGCCATTTTCAAAATACGGTTCTTAAACCGTGTAAAACTCAAACGGCATGTGACACCAGGCGGCTAGATGTCTAACGGCAGAAAAGGTGAGCAGGTTAATTTAAATATTTTAAAAGTAGGAGGGTTTCGGTTAAGAGAGCTAGAGGCAGGCGGTTATATGAAAATAACCTTTCGTTATAACAAACGGAATTTAGATGACCATGGTTGGTCAAAGTAAAAAAGAGTATTTTTTTACCTATTTGAAAACATTGAGTGAGTTTTAGGAAAAAGTTTAAAAGTAAGAGCTTTTTTGGAATTCAACTAAAATATAGGCATTTATACGACATTATCTGGTAAAAAAAATTTAAAAGAAATCAAAAGGTGAGGCAAGAGTCAATGACCGAGTCAAGTTTTCTGGTTTTCAAACTATGGTCGTTGGTGGAGCCAGCTAGGTCCACTCTCTCTCTCTCTCCCTCACTCTCATTTTCATACATTACCAATGAAATGTTCATTAGAGGATAAAGTACACATTTTTCTAAGATATTATGGCATTTTCAATTCCCTTTCGAAGTATATTTGTAGAAGGGGATCCCATCTTGATGGAACTATCTGAATCCTATTTCTACCTGAATACTGTTAATACAGTGCATATATTGCATAGAGAAATTACATATAGATGGCTATATAAGCTGGCAAATTAAACAAGGGAATTCGGATCAGTTATTGGAATGGGTAGACCCAGTGGGTATTAACTAGATCAGTTAGAGAATCATTTTAAGGTTTTTATAATTAAAAAAACATAATGGTACTAGAATTTAGGAATATTTGATAGATAATGTTAGACATGGGCTCAAGGCCCAAGGCCAACATGACCTATATAGCATGTCGTACGACGTTGGAATATATATGTTTCTAGCATGACTGGATCCAAAGAAGGCCAAACAGCAGCAGAACTAATTTGTCTAATCCGGGCCCAGCCCTACTGGAGACACCCCACTATCAAACAAACGGTTAGATCTCATCTACCAACTTCAAGTAGCCCCTTGTCAGTGTGTTTACACAGATAAAAACATGCTTAGAGTAGATTTCAGATAAAGACTAATGTTTAGAGTAGATGTCATATAAATATCATGGTGACCCCATAAAAATTCAACGGTAGGCATACCCTTCTTCCACTGTTTCCTTGGTGTGGCCCACCTAAATCACGAATCTATGTGCAGGAGACCATTGCTCTCTCTCTCTCTCTCTCTCTCTCTCTCTCTCTCGCTCTCTCTCTCACTCTTTATATATATATATATATATATATATATATATATATATATATATATATATATATATATCAGTTGATCGTCCAACTAGTTGCGTGTGAGTATCTCTCACGCACACACACACGCAAATGCACATGATTCATGCATGGATACATCTTTACACTAGATAACATGTGTAGTACTGATTAGCCAAATAACCCTGCAATTAGATCTCCAAGGGATGGAAAATTTTAATATTGAAAGGATATCAAAAGATATCAAAAGATATTTTAGAAGATGGTAGAGGTACTTAATTTGAAAATATGGTTGGTGTTTGATAGATGGCTTACGTTTCACCTCCAATAGCTAGCCAAATGCTTACAATTCACCTAGAAAATTAGGTCTATAACGAATATCTCTCCGCGCCATCTTTCTCTACCTGAAAATTGCTACTAGGACTCTCTCTTCCAAGTCTCTCTTTTCCTTCCTTTCTCCACATGCGTTGCACACGCCATACCCACCCAGATCATGTTTAATGCATAAATTAAAATATCTATCCATACGCTAGAGTACGTAGCAAGTAGTGTACTGCATGTCCATCTTCATACCAAGCATCGCCTCTTCAAAGTGACTTGCGATCTAGTTACTCTTGATAAGAACCACTGGACTCTCAGGCCCCACCGTGGGTGGACCATTCACTAAAAATCTCAATCTCGCTGATATGGATGATCCTGCAAATCTTGGCTTTGCTTTCTCTTGGAGCGAGCCACTCAGTTTTTATTTTAGAGTCCAGATCCTCTGCTCATACCGAGCAGAGAAATCCTGCTTTTCACCTCTTCAAGTGGTCCAGCTCAGCTAAGCTGGACCAATCAGAGAGGGAGCAGCAGAGGTTCTTTGCTCGGTATGAGTAGACGATCCGAATTCTTTATTTTAACTCCCGAGTGTCTATTCAAACTCCAATAAGTACAAACTGATCGAACTACACTGCATCCCATCTAGTTGAGGATCATATGATTCTGCCTAATTTAAAAAACTCAAAAAATCCACTTGACTTGATGTCTAGCTAGGTTGAGTCAACTCAAAGACTCAATTGAGTCCTTAATGTTGAGAAATGTATCGCACAAGTGGAAGCAAGAATCAAACGAGATCAAACACCAATGGCAATCACACCCATACAATCAACATATAAGAAAACACAATTCGATTTTAACGTGAAAAAATCCCTCACGGGTTAAAAACTACGGCACAAAACAATCCACTATAATATCAGAAGTTACAAGAGATGAAAGCCCAAAACTCAGATCTTAGCCCCACAAGAGAAACTTAAGCTATACTAAGTTTTTTTTCTCTCACCCTAGAACTCTCTCAATCCCTCTAGGATACGAAGCCTCTTTTTAACCATAACCTTAATACCACATTACACCCCTTTTATAGCATAAAAATCGAAATTAGAAACATCTTATGCAAAACCGCGTAAGAAACCAACCTAAAAACAAAAATTGTCGGCCGATCGACACCCATCATCGGTAGGTCGACAATACCTAAAACTGTCCAAAGATCAATTAATTCATACGGTTGACCCTGACCGGTCGATCAGCCGATGGCCACTGTTGCTGTATAGATTTGAGGCGTTCGATTTCAACAATCTCCACCGTGACTCCAATCTTCATGCAGCACCTTGCCATTGATAATCCTCCATCTGTACTTCGTCATCATCATAGCTCCACCGCTTCTTATGCCTCTACCGACTCTATCCCCACACTTTTACATCCCGCTTGCTCATGTGGTCCTTGCGCACTTGCCACATACGAGCAACCGTGGATCCTGCTACAGCCGTCGTAGCTCCACCATGAGAAGTGTTCCCGATCAATTTATAAAGATTGCTGCACCTCCGTACTTTCATCATCACAAGTGCCCCCTTTTTTACTTTACAATACCGATTGCAAGCGATGAACCTGCACCCCATCGCCTCAAGTGCACCAAGAGAGATCAAATTCCTTTTCAACCTAAAGACATGCCTCACATCTTTCAGAACTCGTTCGATCCCATCGAATATCCTAATGAGCATCGAACTAATACCTACTACCTTGCGAGCGTAGCCATTGCCCACAAACACCGATCCACCATCATACTTGTTGTATGTCATAAATAAACTCTGGTCAATATATACGTGACATGATGTACTTGAATCCAAGAGTCACTCTTTACCGAGTTGCCCAAGTCCGAATATAGTCAATACATCGCAAACATTACACTCATCCTCCATGAATTTCATGGTATTAGCCTCCCTAGAAGAATCTTCAGACTTCTCTTACCTTAGTTTGGGATTCTGACAATCCATTTTATGTGCCCTTCTTTCCCGCAATTCCAGCTGTCACGCACCGAAAATTCGATGTCTGAGTTGGCTAGACTCGACTCCGAATCCCAGGTCATGATTAAATTTTAAGTAATAACAACCACAATTTAATATAAATTGCATTACAGTAAATCATTCTTCTTACAATAAATTAGTGTTACTTTCAAACTCTTACTATCTAATTTAGATTTTTTTTCTATACAAAAGAAAAAACTATAATTATATCTTTACTCATTCCACTCCATGATTAAATCCTACGCCCTGCAAAACTGTCCAAGTGGGCATGAGTATAACAACTTGTGGGATTATATCCAACCTAAATATGAAGTTTGTAGATTATCAAATACATAGTCGATAGAAATATTTTGATTAAATTTCAAATACGAATTGAAATATTAAATTGCAAGATAACATGAATGCAATGCTAAAATCGTAAAGATACTGCGATCACCTTAAACAAATTCTCATCAACAATAAACTAAATAACATCATTCCTTACGACACTATACCTAAGTGAATGGCCACGTTACATTAATGTCTACACACCGGTACTCGTAGTGAGGGACTCATTCATACGTTAGCTGGTCAAACTACTGCTCCAGTTGTACCCCCAACGTATGTCCGCGCACATAATTATATTCATACGTTGTACACAAAGGAGACTCCAAAGGATCCAATGGGTTCTAGAGTCTTTCACCCAAGGGACACGATTGCCCTACTTGCTGGCTTTAGGGTCTTCCACCTAAGGGACACGATTGCCCTACTTGCTCACTTTAGGGTCTCTCACCCAAGGGACACGATCACTCTACTTGCTAAAACAGTTCTCTCTCTTTTTTTTTTTCATTTTCTTTTCCACCATTCGATAATCAAAAGAAATACATGTGTATCATGAATGATTCAAAATCAACGATAAAACAATTCAATAATTCAAATTATAATGCAAATTCTATTTAAAGATGTAAAAATTTAATACTATTAAAATCTAATTCTTAAAATTTCTGTAAGGTATAGTTGTTTTTTTTTAAGAGTTTGAAATTTTTATTTATATATATTTTCAGAACTTCCTAAAAATACTGAAAATTCAATATATGTTTGAATTTTTTTTGTATTAAATTTATTTAAACATGAATATAGTCCAACGATAAATATAAATTCTCAGTTCTCTTTAATAGAGTATAGAGATTATAATTATAGACATATTAATTAAAATTATTTGAGAATTTTTTTTGTTTACTCAAGATTGAATTAGAAGGAGAAACTATTAGATTTTAATTTAATATTGAATTTTATTAAAATCTCAACTCAATCAAATCATACAACTATATGCAATAATTATTTTTAATGCAGCGAAATCTAGAATTAATTTACTAATTTTAATATTGAAAATTTCAAAAATCTTATTGGATTAATTTTATTGAAATTTATAGAAATTTCTTTTTGGATACACTTAATCTAATTTAATTCAATAAAATTTATATTAAATTTTAAATAAAAATGTATATATTTATAAGTCATTAATTTTTAAAATTTTTGATATTATAATAGATTTGGATTTTAACCTTTAAAATTAAATGTGATAATTTTGAATTAGACCTAAAATATAATTCTGTTAATTTACGGAACTACATCAAATCTAAATATTTTTTGAACAAATAAGAAATAACTCAACCTATTTCAGGAAAATAAATATTCAAAATTTTAGTGATGAATATGAAATTAGAATTTCACATTATTGTACAATCAATTACCAGAGTATCATTTCGTAGTAAATCATATATTCGATAGTTATAAAATTATGAAAGAATAATCTGAAATTTTCAAATTAGGTACGGATCACTCACATGATGAAAAGTTGTTGGACGAGGCCAAATTCGACACTTAAATCCTACCATAATGCATGTTGGACACATGCTCAACCTCATCACCACACCCACGTGTTATTCATCTCTCTCTCTCTCTCTCTCTCTCTCTATATATATATATATATATATATATAACCTAACAAAGTCTCCATCTTTTCAGCCATGTGAAATAGTACTATAATTATTATTATTTTTTTTCTTTATTAAGAATGAATGAAAGAAGAGAGAAAGTTGGGCTCTTCCATTAGCCTAAATGTTGTTGTATTTGTAAGAGTGTGTGTGTGTGTGTGTGTGTGTGTTTATTTATATTTATTTATATTTAAAGTTATGGCATGAAACACTTTTGTTGTTTTGGATTCGAAAAAGAGAACGCTCGACTTTACTTCAACCTCTTGATTTGGTGGGTGCACACACACATGCAAATGTATGTGTGTGGTATGCATGTGAGCCACGTGTCTATAACATGACATTAGTGGTGTAACAGCAAGTGTACATGGTGCTCGTGTGTCACGCATTTATATATGGTGTGATGCACACAAGTATGTGTTATCTAATGTGGTGAATGAGTGGTTTAGCATGAAGACTTGGTTTGGATTGATGGTTAAAACATATGAATAACTTAGATGGGTGGACGAATGAATGGGTAGGATTGAAGGGTGGTTGGGGTACTGATAGGTTGAGTTGGATGACCTTTGATGATGAATGGTGGGGTTGGTTGATAGAATCGAAAGATAAATAGTTGGGTTCGACCACAATATATGTATGAGCAACACTTATGTTTACACATTTTTTTCATTTTTTTAAAGTAACTCCTTAGTGCGTTACTCGACTTGACTTTGGATCCTTTATCTCTATTTTTTTTTTACTAGGGATTTAAAATGTTGGCAACTCTCATTTAAACCGTTCGTTCGGAATGGAACGTGACACCCTACCTTAGATTGGCGTGCTCTATCAAATGAGCCCAATCTTGAACTACGATCATCAATGGTTGTCAAAAATAGATTCAATGGCTTCTCTCCTTAGTGGTCTCAGATGATATGTACGTGTGACCCAAATGGAAGTAACCGATGGTTTTCAAGTACAACCTATGAACTTTGTAATGGACAGTCGATTTTATGAGTATTAGAGGCAAAAGTGAACATGTACATACACATATATAAACAGAATCATATATTCATTGATTATAAAAATCAAAGGTTAATATATTCATTAACAAAAAAAATCAATGGCTAAAAGTAAGCAGATCTACCACATATACTAATTGTCTCTCCTTGAAAAATTTATGAATGCATATATGTATGAATGCATGCATGAATGGATGTATTTATGCATGTATGCTTAAATAAATGTAGTGTGCACACATGCACATACATGCACGCACATAAAAATTTCGAGCCATTACATTCTACCACCATTAGAAGAATTTTGTCCCCGAAATTCAAATGCATCCTACATATTAGACATGTGAAGATAACCCTCTATCGTGTGTCTATGTGTCATTTGTCATGTGTCGTAGGAGTTATATGTGAGTGCAAGTGTGTAAATTGCTACACGAATTAGGGTTATTACAATCTACGCCCCTTACGCAAATCTCGTCCCCGAGATTCGATCATAACCACAACCATGTTTTCATTGCGCATTCTGATGTGCTTATGTTAATCTACACGAAAGAGTAAGAAGCAACAATAACAATAACATCACAAACATAAATAAACAATTAATATAAAAATAAACCATGATAATATTAAAAATGAAGGCAATGGTGCACACTATTCCAAATATGCCTACATGTGTGTAAATAAAGTATAATTTCAAATTCTCTAAACTTCACACCTATAAACTCTACTTAAATTTTTCTCTAAGCGCACCGACTAAATCTAATGTTGGACCCTCTATAACTCTTTTTTTAGATTAGTGTAACCTATGCATACCTAAGGTCCTTAATAAAATCTAATCCATGAGCTCTGATACCTCACGCCCCGAAAATTCGGTGTTTGAGTTGGCTAGACTCGACTTCGAATCCTAAGTCATGATTAAATTTTAAGTAGTAACAACCACAATTTAATACAAATTGCATTACAGTAAATCATTTTTCTTACAATAGATTGGTGTTACTTTCAAACGCTTACTATTCAATTTAGATTTTTTTTCCAATACAAAATAAGAAACTATAATTATATATTTACTCGCTCCACTCCATGATTAAATCTTACGTCCTGCAAAATTGTCTAAGTGGGAATGAGTATAACAATTTGTGGGATCATATCCAACCAAAATCTAAAGTTTATAGATTATCAAATATATAGTCAATAGAAGTATCTTGATTAAATTTGAAATACGAATTGAAATATTAAATTATAAGATAACATGAATGCAATGCTGAAATCGTAAAGATACTGATAACACCTTAAACAAATTCTCATCAACAATAAACTAAATAACATCATTTCTTAGAACACCGTGCCGAAGTGGATGGCCACGTTACATTAACGCTCACACACCAGTACCTCGTGGTGACGGACCCATTCATATGTTAGTTGGTCAGACTACTGCTCCCCCTGACGTATGTCTACGCACACAATTATACTCATTGTTAGAACTAAAGAAAAATCGAAACTGCTCGTCAGCAGTCTTTTTCCTGTGTTTCATTATTCATATTATTCCTTTTATTCTGGGAGAATTCTGAGTATAGAGACATTCATAGACAATCATAAGCAATCACAAAGTATACACGAGAAAGCACCGCGAGGTGAATTTTATTCCAGAGATTCCGAGGTCTTTTACATTCCGGGCTGTGAACTGGTCACGAACCCTTAATTACATCAACGGATGATCACCCTTGATTAAAAGGCAAAAGTAAATGCATGCATGTATCATAAATGAATTAAATAAAGCATTAAAGGAGAATAAATATAAATAAAGCACAGCATAGACCACACAGAGATTTTTACGTGGAAAACCTTACGGGAGAAAACCACGGCACAAAGCGACAAGATTCCACTATGAATTTCAGTTATACAATAGATGGAATATCAAAGGGATAAAGCTCGGATAGATCGAGCAAGTAGTTTAAATCGTCAGGGATTATAGTCTCGAGTTCATGGTCGCCGAGACCAAGTCTAGGATTTATTATGTAATACTTCACCGTTAAGATCAGTTAGATGTTGGTCCCATACTCCTCGGGCGTTCCTAGTTGAGTAGCAACCAGGATTTTAACCGAATCGTATATCTCAGTGTCATGACGCGTCTCTATGGACGATATGACTTTCAGGGATACACTTTACGGTTTTCGTTTAGTGCAACCAGGGCCAGTGACCGTCTCAGCTGGACGGGTGACTTACTGGAGGGTACTCCATGGGGTCTTTGTGCAAACAGGGTTTCGACCGAGTCGTATATCTCAGTGTCATGACGCGTCTCTATGGACGATATGACTTTCAGAAATACACTTCACGGCGTCCACTTACTGCAACCAGGGCCAGTTACCGTCTCAGCTGGACGGGTGACTTACTGGAGGGCACTCCATGGGGTCTTTGTGCAAACAGGGTTTCGACCGAGTCGTATATCTCAGTGTCATGACGCGTCTCTATGGACGATATGACTTTCAGAAATATACTTCACGGCGTCCACTTACTGCAACCAGGGCCAGTGACCGTCTCAGCTGGACGGGTGACTTACTGGAGGGCACTCCATGGGGTCTTTGTGCAAACAGGGTTTCGACCGAGTCGTATATCTCAGTGTCATGACGCGTCTCTATGGACGATATGACTTTCAGAAATACACTCTACGGCGTCCACTTACTGCAACCAGGGCCAGTGACCGTCTCAGCTGGACGGGTGACTTACTGGAGGGCACTCATTCCCTTAGCCACTCAACTGACGGATCCCGCCTTGGACAGGACGCACATCAACTGGTCTTAATGATGAAGTATTTCAGACGTTTAGAACTCTTTCATTATGGTTTTCGATGATAACCATAGTCCCCTTTGATTTAGTTTCGTAACTCGATCCGAGATGAAATAAATTCATGCAATGGATGCAAATGAGTACAGTACAAAGTAACTATGCTTTATGTATGCTCAAGAGAAGATCGCATTCATGCTAGATGCTCAGTGTATCAGACAAATTATGCATCTAATTTGATTAATCTGCTTCATATATATCTTTGTGTCATTGATATTTTGCCCTCGCGTCTTTGAAATCGCGATTGATTTCATTTGGCATTGGTAGATTTTCGGGCCGTCAGGGCACTTCCCAGGGCCTGTTTACGATCTGATCGGAGGATTTAGTGAATACCTATCACGATCGTCTTTGGATAGAGGTGGATTATGTCCACGAGGGTCGCAGTGCGATAGCATTTCGATTTGTTTAGTGTATGTCGATTTCCGAGCCAACAGGGCACTTCCCAGGGCTAAAAACGACTAAGTAGTGGACCTGTTTATGGTCTGATCAAGGTTTCTCGGAGATCCTGAGATCAGGTAATCTCATTGTAATGCATGATTAGGGTATATCATGTTATGGCGGAGAGAAGTCTCCCTCTCGGGTTCGGTCAAATTCCACTCGATTCCTCTCGATTTCGGCCATTTCTGGCTCTTTCGGAAGGATTTTCGAGGTTTGCAATATTGGCTAAGTGTAGGCCTTTTTGATCAAATTGCTGATTTGGCCCACTTAACATCGACCGTTGGCGAATCCGATCCGGGGGATGGATAGAGGACATTGATGTGTGTCTAGGAGTGCTGACGCGATCGGAAGGCGTACCACGTCGAAGGCGGGCCTCATCATGGAAGGCCCCACCTCCCCATCAGCGTCCAGGCGCATGGGAGGTTGGGTTGGTTTGGGCGCATGTTGCATTAGACATGGGCGCATGTCATGGGTTGGTTTGGGCGCATGTTGCATTAGACATGGGCGCATGTCATAAGTGGATGCATGTTATTCGCCCCAGGGGCATGTCCTAGGTGGATGCACTTATTCGTCCCAGGCGCATGTCCTGCTACAAATGCATGGTTATCAAGCGCATGTGACATGCACATTCGCCCAACATTCTAGTCATGGGCGCATGTCCCCATGGGACTTAGGGATTTTTTTTTTGCGCATTTCCCCTCCCAAGAATGGGTGAGCGCATGTCACTATGTGACTTGGAGGATTTTGCGCTGGTGGGAAAAATCCCTTTCCAGCGAGGGCATCCGGCGAAGGAATGGGCGCATGTGAGGATTCCGGTGAGGAATTTTTACCTCTGCAAGAAGTGTGCTCTGGGAGTGATGATCTCGTTGTCCCTGTCTTATCACTGGAGGGGTGTTTATAGCATGTTAATCGGGTATCGGGTACCGGGCGCATGTTGTTTGCAAAAAAAATGGAGGGCATGCGCATGGAAATATTCTGGAGAGACATGCGCATGTACCCATGCCCCAGGCGCATGTAGCATGGCATGGGCGCATGTGCCACTGGTATGGGCGCATGTGGTTTCTGTGTTGGCCGCATGTGGCCCCACTTAGCATATTTTCATGATTTTTGTACTTTTAGAATATTGAAAAGGGAGAGAGAGAGCTCTCATGCGCATGTGGTGAGAAAGTGAATGCATGTTTCCTTATGACCTTCGCATGTGGAGAGAGAGTGAATGAATGCATGTGGAGAGAGAGTGAACGAATGCATGTGGAAATATGCACCGCAATGACTTCAAACTTGCTACTTAAGGTTTTTTGGGCATTCCGGATCATTTGGCAGTAATCCACATGTCTGATTCCAGCCCGAAATGGTACCTGTAAGCTTTTGGGCCCTTATAGTCGGATAAGTCAGGGCAAAAAAATGCATTTGGAAGCACGCTGGTAAAGATATGCATCGTGCGACCTCGAAACTTGAAGGTTAAGGGTTTTAGGGTGTTCCGGATCATTTGGCGGTAATTCTCATGTCTGATTCCACCCCGAAATAGCATTCGTAGGTTTCGGTCACGATTGCGCATGTTAGGGCGGCACTGGCATTTTTCGAGTATTTCGGATATCGAAATCAGTCCGAATCATCGTAGATGGACCGTTAAATACCATTTTATAATGGGTACAAATTTGAGCCCCAATAAGTGCCCGCCCGGTGCGCTGCGATGGATGCTTATGTCAGGCCAGTGCGGTGCACCGGTCCCCAGGCTCAAGTATAAATAGTGGACTCACTGAGTCATTTGCACATTTTCGAATCAAGAAAAAGTAAAATTCTAAGAGGTGAGAGAGCTCCTCATGAGGGAGTAGGCGCATGTGCTCTCCAACTTGTTAATGGATGCATTGGGCTTTGGTCCAGGCGCATGCCCTTGGCTCCAAGCGCATGTAATAGTGCACCTTTATGGGCGCATGTGCTCATACTCACGCGCATGTTGTGTTGATGCATTAGTGCATGTGGGAGTATGTTAAGAGCCAGGCGCATGTGTAAGTGTTATGGGGTAAGCGCATGTACCCATGCATGTGTGGAAACCTCTCATAATGTAGGCGCATGTGAGCTTCTCTTTGGTGAAGTAAATATGGGCGCAGTCACATGCTACGAACTTATAACTTCATTTACATGGAGTGGGCGCATGTGGGGTCACATGCGCCTGGGGTATTGGCTTGGGCGCATGTGACTCCACTAATTAGCCAAAATTTTTAAATTATGGCATTTTCCATCGCCCTTGGTGAAAACTCATGCATCTGGCCTTATTCTCGACCGAATTCGATGCTGTTTGTGGCTATCTCGCTCAATGCTCGAATATGATTGGGACTTGGTGCTCGGGGCCCGTAATATGTTGCTTATGCTCGTCTTTGATGGCTCACAACTGCTTCTTTAAGCGGTTCTATGATGTGCACTTCTATGCAGGTGCACACGCATCATTTGGAGTTAGTGCGAATTCGCACGCGCTCAGAGTGTACATGTAGAGCTGCTACTGTATTTGCTGCGCTATGATATGTGCCCGCTTGCTTGTCGGATGTGCGCTCGAATTCCACTGTTTCCATATTGCTGTGGGTCATGACTTTATGCATGTGTTTACTGATGTATTTTGTGTGTGAAATCCGTGATTGAATGATGCAATGCTTACCTTATTGTGTTGCCTGTTGCATGTGCTGGTCTTCTGTTTGATGCACTTTTGTTTGCGTATTGTAGTGAATCATGGCGACAGCAGCAGGTTCTTCTTGTGAAGTTTCCAAATCGCAAGTTTCCAGCTCTTCATCTATACGACGCGGTAAAAAGAGGGCGACTAGAGATACTGCTAACCCGTCTCCGGTAGAGTGTCATTCGCAATCCTTCGAGACAATCGAATCCGAAGTGGAGGATTTCTCTGATCGAATTAAGCAACTCTCTCATGAAGTATTACTGCATATCTATGTGGAGAAAATCATATCTGAGCCTCCGACGCAAGGGACTGAAGGGGAATGGTCCGCCTGGTATTGTCAGCTTACTGATGCTGCCAATGTCGTTGAGGTAGGCCCTTCTAGCGTGCGCGGCCGACATTCCGAGGATGATCAGGAAGGTCAGAAGAAGAAGAGACGAAATCGAGGTAAGAAGCCGGCTGAGGAAGTTGACAAGGCGAAGCAATCGCCACAGCTCATTGATCCGAAGAATGAGCGGATGAAGATCGGCTGGAATAGAAACAAGATCATTACTATACGCGGTTTCTCCATCGTCAACCCTTATACCAACCGAGTAATCTTGCATGAGAAATCTCTTACGAGGCACAAGCCCTTCCCGAGCATCGAACCATCCAACGTTCAAGGCCCTTTTCAATTCTATGGAGTCGAGAGGTGGACATCTGCCCCCGAGCAGTTGTTCACTACCATACTGGTCAACGATGGGAGAGAACAGCGAGTAGGTTCCTCGAGAGAAATGGTTTTCCTTACGCCTACTTGTGATCCTCACACTCCTTCTCCAGTCCATTATTTTGAGACAGTGCAGCAACGATTTCGACACATGGACAAGGCGACGATGTGGGCGACGAAGAGCTTTCGTACGCGGGGTCATTTGAACGAGCGAGTTGGTTATGAGCCGTGGGCAAAAGAGATTTTGATCCGGCATAAGACGATTTTAAAGCAAGTCGGCCTGTACCAGGCTATCGATGCGACCTCCGAACATTTCTCCCGAGATCCAACAATTCTTCGAAGCTTCTTGAATTACTGGTCTTCCGTTACCAATTCGTTCCACTTTCCATGTGGAGAGATGAGCATAACTTTATGGGATCTCCGGATGATGGTTGGGTTGTCTGTGATAGGAGAATATTACCAGGAATACGTCCCAACTGATGAAGAGCTGTCTTCGTTTCGGCTCAAAAGTCCTCGAGATGCTTATCATTTAAAAGCTTGTCTAGAGTTGTTTGCTGAGTTGTCGCAGTTCGACAATATTACAAAGATTCATTATGACGACTGGTTGATCTACTTTAGCCAGAGGATGAAGTAATACTTCTTCTAATGCCTTCTTTTGTATTACGTGCTCTGCATACTTTAATTTCTTTGTTTCTGACATGGGCACTTCTTTCTTCTTGCAGCATTGATTACGAAGGGTATGAGATCTTACCCGAAGACCAGGCTTTGATGAAGGAACGTTTTGAGCGAAAGTTTAGCAATCCGAACGAGCTTACACCGTCTTGTGAACTGGCGGGTTTCTTAGCATACTGGCTGTCGGCGGTTATGTTACCTAGCTCCAAGAGCGCTGATGGCGTCAGGGTTTCTTGCTTCGTTGTGGCGGGAGCTCTTGCAAGTGGTCGTCAATTTTCTCTAGCACCGCCGGTGTTATGCAGTTTATATAGGGCTTTTGGCAATATTGCGAGTAACAAAGATCAACCCTGGCGAGGGATGAATGTGGCTTATTGCCCATGGCATTTCTTCTGCGGGTGGTTAGGCATATATTTCCCGTGGACCTACGGAGTGGATCTCTTTCAGTATTTTCACACTGATCACGCACCTCTTTATCGCTATAGAAAACTTAACATGATAACGCGGTCGTCTGATTGGATAGCTTCCAAAATTGGCAATTAGGCGGAGATTTGTTTCTACCACTTTCCTGTTTCTGATGCTGGAGAAGATCGAGAAGTCGTTGACGATGAACATTCTGTGGATGTCACTGGTAGGGAATTTCTGGTGTCTATTTGTACTGCCTCACTTCCGCTACGCGAAGGAATAGAGTTCTGGCGAGAACCTTATTACCCTAGTCGGTTTGCCAGGCAATTTGGGTACGATCAGGGTGTTCCAATGACGTTACCAGATGTAACTAAAGTAGAGCGGGCATATGGTACAGGTCCTGTTCATTGGGAGTGAATATGGCATCAACTTTTGATGACGCGAACAGGCACGAGATTTATGCTTCCCGGCCTCTATCGGAAGACTAGCAGTTCTTATAGCTGGCTGAGATGGTGGGTGCATCAGTATGCTCTGGTCCGGAAAAATAGCTCTGTTGATGATCCACTCTACATTCCTCCTCCAGGGCTGATAGAGGTCTTCGCTGACGGATTGGGTTATTATAGAGAGCAGGCTGAAGCGTATTTATCGTCGAACATTAAGCATAAGATCTCCCTGAGTGTGTCAATTGACCATCGTAAGGAGGACACCGCGTTGGATGGCTGGCATACTTTCGGAATACCTTTAGCGAAATGGTCTCAAGAAGCCGGGTTCACACGTCTTCTAGTGATTGGAGGTGATAAGGATGCCAGTCGGTTAATTAGTGATGATGACCCGACAATGATTGGGCCGACGAAGGCAATATCAGACCATGCTAGCATGAGAGAGCAGGCTGAGCTGATTGGAGAGGATAATCTGCAAGGGTCCACTACGCCGGGGAATAACACGACTGTATCTATAGCCCCTAGTGCTTCCAGTGTTGAGGGTATGGCGGAGTCGCTAGCGGTAACTGAAATAATCGATACTGATAGTGACACTACTGAACTTCTGGATGTGACCTCGACACCACTGACTGAGACTATTAAGCCTTTCCCTGATGCGACGATACATAGTGCAATTTCCTCAGAACCTGTATTCAACCCATCTTTCGGTATAGTTCTTTCATAGTTCCTTGGTGTATTCTTTTTCTATACTTGTCATTTCATTGCATACTCGCTCTGTTCCTCTTGTTGCAGATACTGTCAATTTTGAGGCGGCTGCCCACGGAGCATTCGATGTTCCCTGTTTCGATCATTTAGACTGTTTCGGGCAGAGCGTACTGAGGGGTTTATTATCCAATATTTCAAGGGCGTTGGCTGAACCAAGCGAGTGGCATACACTAGGAGCAGGGGTGAAGGCATTGGAAGCTTGTGCAGGAGTAATCGGGCCTGATGTATCTGAAATAGTCTGTCGTATTTCTTCTTTCGAGGATTCTATTACGCAGGTTATTATGACTGAACGGATTGAACCTGACCCTACGGCTGAAGAAAAACGGCGAGTGCTGTCTTCTTTGCGGCCTGTCATAGAGCAGCGAGAATGTTCGGCGGTTAATGCTAGAACAACCTTAGAAGATAGCGAGACTCAACGTCGCGGGTGTATTAATCATCTTGCTGATGTCAAATCTGAGATCGCGCGGCTACAGGCGGAAGAAACGGCCATAAATCTTGAGGTTGCCCGCCTTGATCTTGTCATTAATCAGAACCGTGCCGAGGTCGCACAACTCGAGAGTGAAGGAGAGGCGGCACGCAAGCAAGTGGAAGATTTAGAAATCGAACTTCGTGATATTCCGAATCCTGCGCTGACGCTAACGGAGGAAAAGGCCACCATGGAGGCAACGCGGAAGGATGTGATGAAGTTCATAACAGGATGCCTGGAGAAGCTGTAATTCTGTTCTTTTGCTTTCTTTTACGGTCATTGTCAGACAAAAATAGTATTAGACAACTGTCCTGAATACCCAACTGTCACTTGTATCTGACGTAATTGACATCAGAACTTGTTAGCTGCATGCTTCATGATCTAAAATAATGACAATGATTCTTTTGCTAAACCACTACTTGGTGTTATGTGTTTGAGACTAGTATGCATAAAATGATGTATTATGTATGAGCTTAATGTAAACTGAGTATATCAAAGCATAAAAATAGAAGAACCCATAGAAATAATACTTCCCTTTTTACTTAACCTGTGTGCTCTTGGATCATTGGTTTCGAGAGACGTTCGTGTTATAAGTCCAAAACTTTCTTTTAGCTCCATGTTTTCAGGTTTATACGTCATCCTCCCTGGCCTGCCCCCAGTCATTTCTTTCTGTAGACTTGATATTTTGATAATATATTAGGGCTTGCCCCCAGTCGTCTTCTTCTTATAAACTCGAGTTTCTCATAATATATTGGGGCTTGCCCCCAGTGCTTCTGGCTCGTCACTCTGTAAGACCACTTCATTCTAATGAGACAGATCTTGTGCTTTAGGAATCCGTGCCGAATACCTGTCCGATCATAATCTTTAATTGCATATTCTTGTCGCAGAATTCTTCATAAGAGAAAGTTGTCAATATTTTCAAGGTAAAGTGATACATAATAGAATGCCCTAATCGTCTTCATATAAGGCCGTATATACAAATAAGTATACCGGAGATTCCCAATCGTGACTTATCTTCATATTCAGTAAAAGAATAATGCGATAATGATGGAAGATCCATGACATAACAAGAAAGCTGGATATAGATAGCGATGTTCCGATCATCTTCATATAAAACATTGTGCATAAGTATAAGAGATTGATAATAATAGAGTATCTCGGTCGTCTTCATGTAGAGAACCACATATACATATATATGAGAATCCATCAATTCTGAAGTATTCTCCTATTAAGCAGAGGAATGCCGGAATACCAAGATACTTAATATGAGAACTTGTGACGAAGATACCATAATATAGGGATGTTGTGATTCGCATAGACTTTCTATAAGATATTCCCTCCTGATTCGACCTGTCTGATGAGGATATAATAAGTCGGTTGATGATTCGTGGAGTCGATTCTTTAATATTCTCTGACTATGGTACCTGTCATTAAGAAGAGCTCTACGAACATTTTATATTCATATGCACAACAGTATGATGTGAGTGAGCCTGTAAACAAGTATGAAGCACAACATACAGATGAAATAGATGCATGAGAGAACATAAGTATATCCATATCTACTTTATAAACCGTCAGAACTATTTGTAAGCACTCACGATTATTGAAGTAAAATCCCCCAGAAACTAGGAGGACCATAGTGGTTGCCATTTGTATAGCTTTGATGGTTGATTCTTTTCTGTCTTTCTGTCTTTCTACACAGTCACACGCACATTAGAACACCCCACACCTTTGAAATGAGAGAAGATGCGTCCTTACCAATCACGATATGGCTCAATGACCGACAAAAGCATATAAGTACAAATCATATGCATGCCATGCGAGATTTTGAAATTCTTTTAGAAAACTTTTGCTTTAAAGATGAAGGGAAGAACATTCCCGTTGAGAGTCGCCAGTTTGGCGCCCGTAAAGGCGCCGAACATTTCTCCTAGCGGAACTTTCTTACGTATACATCTGTGTTTGTGAATGATTTATCTTAGGATGTTTCTTTACTCAGAGATAACCAGAGATTCTGGTATTATTCGATTCCCCAGCAGAGTCGCCAGTTTGTTAGAACTAAAGAAAAATCGAAACTGCTCGTCAGCAGTCTTTTTCCTGTGTTTCATTATTCATATTGTTCCTTTTATTCTGGGGGAATTCTGAGTATAGAGACATTCATAGACAATCATAAGCAATCACAAAGTATACACGAGAAAGCACCGCGAGGTGAATTTTATTCCAGAGATTCCGAGGTCTTTTACATTCCGGGCTGTGAACTGGTCACGAACCCTTAATTACATCAACGGATGATCACCCTTGATTAAAAGGCAAAAGTAAATGCATGCATGTATCATAAATGAATTAAATAAAGCATTAAAGGAGAATAAATATAAATAAAGCACAGCATAGACCACACAGAGATTTTTACGTGGAAACCCTTACGGGAGAAAACCACGGCACAAAGCGACAAGATTCCACTATGAATTTCAGTTATACAATAGATGGAATATCAAAGGGATAAAGCTCGGATAGATCGAGCAAGTAGTTTAAATCGTCAGGGATTATAGTCTCGAGTTCATGGTCGCCGAGACCAAGTCTAGGACTTATTATGTAATACTTCACCGTTAAGATCAGTTAGATGTTGGTCCCATACTCCTCGGGCGTTCCTAGTTGAGTAGCAACCAGGATTTTAACCGAATCGTATATCTCAGTGTCATGACGCGTCTCTATGGACGATATGACTTTCAGGGATACACTTTACGGTTTTCGTTTAGTGCAACCAGGGCCAGTGACCGTCTCAGCTGGACGGGTGACTTACTGGAGGGCACTCCATGGGGTCTTTGTGCAAACAGGGTTTCGACCGAGTCGTATATCTCAGTGTCATGACGCGTCTCTATGGACGATATGACTTTCAGAAATACGCTTCACGGCGTCCACTTACTGCAACCAGGGCCAGTGACCGTCTCAACTGGACGGGTGACTTACTGGAGGGCACTCCATGGGGTCTTTGTGCAAACAGGGTTTCGACCGAGTCGTATATCTCAGTGTCATGACGCATCTCTATGGACGATATGACTTTCAGAAATACACTTCACGGCGTCCACTTACTGCAACCAGGGCCAGTGATCGTCTCAGCTGGACGGGTGACTTACTGGAGGGCACTCCATGGGGTCTTTGTGCAAACAGGGTTTCGACCGAGTCGTATATCTCAGTGTCATGACGCGTCTCTATGGACGATATGACTTTCAGAAATACGCTTCACGGCGTCCGCTTACTGTAACCAGGGCCAGTGATCGTCTCAGCTGGATGGGTGACTTACTGGAGGGCACTCCATGGGGTCTTTGTGCAAACAGGGTTTCGACCGAGTCGTATATCTCAGTGTCATGACGCGTCTCTATGGACGATATGACTTTCAGAAATACACTCTACGGCGTCCACTTACTGCAACCAGGGCCAGTGACCGTCTCAGCTGGACGGGTGACTTACTGGAGGGCACTCCATGGGGTCTTTGTGCAAACAGGGTTTCGACCGAGTCGTATATCTCAGTGTCATGACGCGTCTCTATGGACGATATGACTTTCAGAAATACACTCTACGGCGTCCACTTACTGCAACCAGGGCCAGTGACCGTCTCAGCTGGACGGGTGACTTACTGGAGGGCACTCATTCCCTTAGCCACTCAACTGACGGATCCCGCCTTGGACAGGACGCACATCAACTGGTCTTAATGATGAAGTATTTCAGACGTTTAGAACTCTTTCATTATGGTTTTCGATGATAACCATAGTCCCCTTTGATTTAGTTTCGTAACTCGATCCGAGATGAAATAAATTCATGCAATGGATGCAAATGAGTACAGTACAAAGTAACTATGCTTTATGTATGCTCAAGAGAAGATCGCATTCATGCTAGATGCTCAGTGTATCAGACAAATTATGCATCTAATTTGATTAATCTGCTTCATATATATCTTTGTGTCATTGATATTTTGCCCTCGCGTCTTTGAAATCGCGATTGATTTCATTTGGCATTGGTAGATTTTCGGGCCGTCAGGGCACTTCCCAGGGCCTGTTTACGATCTGATCGGAGGATTTAGTGAATACCTATCACGATCGTCTTTGGATAGAGGTGGATTATGTCCACGAGGGTCGCAGTGCGATCGCATTTCGATTTGTTTAGTGTATGTCGATTTCCGAGCCAACAGGGCACTTCCCAGGGCTAAAAACGACTAAGTAGTGGACCTGTTTATGGTCTGATCAAGGTTTCTCGGAGATCCTGAGATCAGGTAATCTCATTGTAATGCATGATTAGGGTATATCATGTTATGGCGGAGAGAAGTCTCCCTCTCGGGTTCGGTCAAATTCCACCCGATTCCTCTCGTTTTCGGCCATTTCTGGCTCTTTCGGAAGGATTTCCGAGGTTTGCAATATTGGCTAAGTGTAGGCCTTTTTGATCAAATTGCTGATTTGGCCCACTTAACATCGACCGTTGGTGAATCCGATCCGGGGGATGGATAGAGGACATTGATGTGTGTCTAGGAGTGCTGACGCGATCGGAATGCGGGCCACGTCGAAGGCGGGCCTCATCATGGAAGGCCCCACCTCCCCATCAGCGTCCAGGCGCATGGGAGGTTGGGTTGGTTTGGGCGCATGTTGCATTAGACATGGGCGCATGTCATGGGTTGGTTTGGGCGCATGTTGCATTAGACATGGGCGCATGTCATAGGTGGATGCATGTTATTCGCCCCAGGCGCATGTCCTAGGTGGATGCACTTATTCGCCCCAGGCGCATGTCCTGCTACAAATGCATGGTTATCAAGCGCATGTGACATGCACATTCGCCCAACATTCCAGTCATGGGCGCATGTCCCCATGGGACTTAGGGATTTTTTTTTTGCGCATTTCCCCTCCCAAGAATGGGTGAGCGCATGTCACTATGTGACTTGGAGGATTTTGCGCCGGTGGGAAAAATCCCTTTCCGGCGAGGGCATCCGGCGAAGGAATGGGCGCATGTGAGGATTCCGGTGAGGAATTTTTACCTCTGCAAGAAGTGTGCTCTGGGAGTGATGATCTCGTTGTCCCTGTCTTATCACTGGAGGGGTATTTATAGCATGTTAATCGGGTATCGGGTACCGGGCGCATGTTGTTTGCAAAAAAAATGGAGGGCATGCGCATGGAAATATTCTGGAGAGACGAGTCATGCGCATGTTGTGGGGATTTTTGCGCATGGAATTATTCTGGAGAGACATGCGCATGTACCCATGCCCCAGGCGCATGTAGCATGGCATGGGCGCATGTGCCACTGGTATGGGCGCATGTGGTCTCTGTGTTGGCCGCATGTGGCCCCACTTAGCATATTTTCATGATTTTTGTACTTTTAGAATATTGAAAAGGGAGAGAGAGAGCTCTCATGCGCATGTGGTGAGAAAGTGAATGCATGTTTCCTTATGACCTTCGCATGTGGAGAGAGAGTGAATGAATGCATGTGGAGAGAGAGTGAACGAATGCATGTGGAGAGAGAGTGAACGAATGCATGTGGAAATATGCACCGCAATGACTTCAAACTTGCTACTTAAGGTTTTTCGGGCATTCCGGATCATTTGGCAGTAATCCACATGTCTGATTCCAGCCCGAAATGGTACCTGTAGGCTTTTGGGCCCTTATAGTCGGATAAGTCAGGGCAAAAAAATGCATTTGGAAGCGCGCTGGTAAAGATATGCATCGTGCGACCTCGAAACTTGCAGGTTAAGGGTTTTAGGGTGTTCCGGATCATTTGGCGGTAATTCTCATGTCCGATTCCACCCCGAAATAGCATTCGTAGGTTTCGGTCATGATTGCGCATGTTAGGGCGGCACTGGCATTTTTCGAGTATTTCGGATCTCGAAATCAGTCTGAATCATCGTAGATGGACCGTTAAATACCATTTTATAATGGGTACAAATTTGAGCCCCAACACTCATACGTCGTACAAAAATGAGACTCTAAAGGATCCAATGGGTTCTAGGGTCTTTCACCCAAGGAATACGATCACCCTACTTGCTAGCTTTAGGGTCTTCCACCCAAGGGACACGATCGCCTTACTTGATGGCTTTAGGCATTCCATCTTCGCCTTCGACAGTTCGAAGTTATTTTTTCTGAAATACTTCTCCATGTTAAATCTCATGCTTGACACCATTGAAACCTTGTTTCAGATTTTGATCTACTTCCCAACATTCTCTCTGATACCACTTGTTGGGAAACCGCAGAAGCGAAAGCGAGAATCAAACAAGATCAAACACCAATGGCAATCACACCAACACAATCAATACACAAGAGAATACAAACCGATTTTAATGTGGAAAAACCTCTCATGTGTAAAAAAACCATGGCACAAAGCAATCTATTATGATATCAAAAGTTAGAAGAGATGGAAACCCATAACCCGAATCTCAGCCCCACAAGAGAAACTCAAGCTATCCCAAGCTTTTTTGCTCTCACCCTAAAACTCTCTCAATCCCTCTAGGATACTCAGCCTCTTTTTAGCAATAACCCAAATCCTACATTACACCCCTTTTATAGCATAAAAATCGAAATTAGAAATATCTTATGCAAAACCACGCAAAAAACCGACTTAGAAACGAAAATTGTCAGCCGGTCGACTTGAGCATTGGCCGGTTGAGCAACAGTCGTCGGTCGGTCGACACCCATCATTGGTCGGTCAACGACACCCAAAATTGTCCAAAGAGTTGCTGTCCAAATATCCATTAATTCGGCTAGTTAACCCTGACCAGTTAATCGGTCGACGGCCATTATTGCTATATAGATTTGAGGCATCTGATTTCTACATTTAATTGACTGCATGAGGTCGAGTCTTTAATTGACTTGATTCTTCACATACAGTAAACATAACTAATAAACATAATTGCATTGTATGATATGTTGGTCGGGTGTTCTTGCTTTGACTGATGTGCTCGCCCGTTTAATTCTCGAGCAATGAATCGGTTGAGTCGACGAGTCTTGTCTGAGTCCTAACCAAGTCACACTAGTTAGCGCGTTTCCATGAGGCTCAACTCCAAAACTCATTATTAAGTAGAGTTAACTTGGCCAAAATTTCTTGTTGACCCACCGAGTTCTTGCCACCTCTTGAGTCCCACCCTTAACCTAAAAATGCTAAGGAAGTTTGCACATGGATTGAAACAAGAGGCCATTGGAAGAAAGATCAACGCCATTAGTGGGATGTTTTAACCAGAAATCAATCTGGTGCACTCGTCAGGTGGATGCCTGCGAGAAAGACGAACCTTTATAAAAAGGATAGCCAACGATCTAGATTCATTGCACATGGGTAGCCCACTTAATGAATGGAATAGCTTGATCTTTGTGGTCGAGCACAGTGTTATGGGGGTTTTCCTAGATGGACCGAGCTCAGCCAGGTCAGGGGAAAAGCCCACAGGCTGAAGTACTCTACATAGGCTCACGTATCGATGTTTGGTGCAAGACATCCGAGCATAATGAGAAGATAAGCCTCCAGCTCATACCTGGGTCACATGTAACCGAGCCTACACCTTAAAGCATTTCACAAAGTTATAGAGCTCAGCCAGAGATCTCTGCCGCTAGGGCGAGCATATAGCTCGTCTTCGACCTACACCACTAGTGGATCAACTTGGGTAGCAACCGCCATAAAAGCGGGCAAGATTCTAGGGATGGGTCAGAAGGAGGCGGATACATATCAAATTGTTGCCGGCGTGATCACGTCTGAGGGAATCATACTGCACAACAGGCATCGCCCCCACGATCGCAGCCATGATTGTGGCCCACGATTGCTCTCTAATGACTGATAAATAGACGAGTTCACCCCTAACCTAAGGTACTAAAATCCATCTTGCAGTTGCTTCTATAATTACCTTCAAACCCATCTGACTTAAGCATCAAAGGGCTAACAGTCAAACCCTAGCTACTAATGTAGTGAGGAGACCCCCTGATCGAAGAAGGCATAGAGTCAAGATAATGACCCAAGAGTGGGCCCAGAAGAACCCAAGGAAGACCCAAAAGAAAGGGCCAAGATTCAGCGAATTTGAGGACCAACACGGCCTGACGACCGGTAGTCCACCATCTAGGACCGGTCAGCAGACCTGCCAAATAATTAACTCCAGAAGCCAGTCCAACATGCTGGACTGTTTTCGCCGCCAACTGATCGGTCGCCACCCAACTCCAACTGGTCATGCAGCACGCAGAGTCCTGCGTGAGTTTTTTATTTTTGAACAATTTTATTTCATTTTGGTTTGATTTTCTTTCCTATTGCAATTAGGACACCTAGGTTGCATAGATTAGGGTTTGATGACATATATTTAAGGCTGCTTTGGTTTTATATTTAGGCATTATTCGATATTTTTAATAAAATTATGAGTTTATCTTTATTTTAGCCTATGGATTCGAGTTGTTCTTCATGAATTCCAAGAGAAGGTCTCGTGGATTCTAGATATGATATCCTCTTTTGAATTTGAAGAAGATCGGTTAAGAAGTTGCGATAGTTACGAGATTCGGAATAATTATACCGGTGAGAGAGAGAGACGGTTCTCGATCTCACCTGCCCTGCCTGCGCCAGCCAGTCCTCCATTAGCTCTTTTGTGTGTTCTACGGGGTGTTACCATCAGATTCAGTCCATTCTTCCAAGGAGATCAGCGGTATCCGTCCATCAAAGGCGGAGTTCATCTTATCTCATCTCATCTCATCTGTCGTCCAGTTTCCACGGACAACACACAATTCACGTGAGCACGCGATCCACGAGTGCCCTTCAATATTTGAGTTTCTCCACCTAAGTTCCTAACCTCACCAATTCGGAAAAGAAAAAAAAAAGGGGGGGGGGGGGGGGGGGGCACTTTAGTCATTTTCACAACAGAAAAGCATATATAAGAAGCCCCCAACCTGCAGAAGAACTCCCAACACCATCCATCTCTTCTTTCTCGAGTCCACTCCTCTCTTCTTCTCCTCTTCAACCTATAAAAAAAATTCCGAAAATGTCCTCTCAGGAAATTGAAAAATACCGCCAGGCAGCTGAAATCTCCCAAGGGAACGCCCTCTGCAAGAAGAAGTCGATAGAGCTGCTGGAAGAGATGTCCCTCCCAAAGGGCCTTTTGCCGCTTGACGACATCATCGAGATCGGCCACAACCGCTCAGCCGGCTTCGTCTGGTTACGCCAGAAGAAGAAGTGCGAGCACGTCTTCCGCAAGATCGGACGCAAGGTATTGTACGAGACGGAGATCACAGGGTTCATTCAGAACCGTCGGATGTCGAAGATAACAGGTGTCAAGACCAGGGAGCTCCTGATCTGGGTCTCGGCCTCAGAGATGTACATCGAAGAGTCTGCACTGGATAAGCTTACGATCAAGGGGCCCGCCGGGCTGAGGTTGAGCTTCCCGGTGTCGGCCTTCGAACTCGAGGAAAACCAGAAGGATGAAAAGAAGTGAGGGTGACAAGTTTGTAAATTTGAGGCCTGTGTATGGGCATTTTACCGGAGGCGGTGGATGCTACTCTTGTTACTCGGTAGCATGATTAGTAAGAAAATATAATAATATGGTATATGTATGGAATAAAAAGTGATTAAGTCTTAAGAATTTTTATATATTCCAACCTCATTAATTTGGTATTTACATTCCACTCCCTAATTATTTTGATGGGTAGCATTGCGAATTGTGTGTGGTATTAGGCCGGACAAGGTGGTATGGAATTGTATTTGGTCACATGCAAATTCCATTTGCTGCGTTTGGAAATAATGAGAATGATTGGATTAATGCCAATATCACATCATCTAGAGCCAATGGTAAATATGCAAGATTTCAAAATTCAGTGCATTGATGGGGCCCACGTTGATACATGTGTTTTATCCACTATCCATTTATATGTTTCCTTTACATGTGACATTCATGTTGCATATGTGTAGAGGTGTCCATCATTAGTTGTGAAATGTGGTCCATTTATTACACTTCCACAATCCACCAAAGGCAGGCTTTACTTAATAAAGTGTATTTTACCATGGAAGAATTTGATCATGTAAGTGGGATTGGATGGTGAGCATTGTACAATAAAAGTGTTAATTCCATCTACTACAATTTCATGCCATTTAATACCATAGTCCACACGATTGAGATGAGAGTAAATGGGAGGGATTGAGAGTAAATGAAGGTAAATAGATATAAGTACCCTTTTTTTTTTTTTTTGGCTCAATTCAGTGAATGTAAATGAAGGTAAATAGAATGAAATGAGAGTAAATGAGGCTACAAATGTAATCCCCAAAGGGAGATTTTAGAGTAAGTGGAGGTAAATACCTTTTTAAGCTCCCCAAAGGGTCACATGAGTAAACAAAGGTATTGCTACCATATATCTGCTATACATGTGGCGTGTTGATGATATTTCAAAATAAGCCAATTATCAGCTACATTATTAAAATCGCATTAATAGACTAATCCAAATTGCCCAAATGTTGGGCATTCAAATGGATGGTTTTTTTTTTTTTTTTTTTTTTTGTCAGTCATGCAACCCACCCACCCACCCAGTCAATCGCGCAACACACCCACCCAATCAGTCATGCAACGCACCCATTGGTGCTGTCAGCAGCGGGAATTTCACCCTGATGGGTTTCGAGACAGAGACCCCTTATTGAAACCCCGCAGAGTCTACCCTGATGGGCATTCAAATGGACGATTAAAAAGACGTTGACAAGTCACTTGTTTCTAATTCTTACAGTAATTTGTAGCCCACCTAAGGCTTGAAATTTCTTCATTTTTGGCTAAAGTATATATTTCAATGACCTTATTACAATTATTCTATAATTAGTGTGTGTGCGTGCGCACTAATTAAGGATATTAAAGTTTATTTAAAATATCATTGAATATATTAAAAAAATTCAAATGCATTTCAAATCCTCCCATTTACACTCATCTAAATATAATATTTTGGTTTGCAATGCATTTCATTCACTCATATCTAAACACAACTTTGTAAGTAACTTACCCCCAATTCATTTACCTCCAACTCCATTGACCTCCATTGACAAGCTCCAAAATGGGTGTACATTCATGTGGTGTGGCCCACATAAGCCGGAATGTCTTGATTTCATGAGAATCCATTTATCTTGGTGTTGGGTGTTAGATGAGCGGATTGGATGGCATATAAACACTACAAAGGACCCACAAACAATTTAAATGATTTCAATGGTGGGACTTCCTATCTCGTCTCTTCCTAAGCTTCGAATCGTCCAAATTCTTGGGCATCTGTGTTAACAGAAGGTAGTGCACGTGATTGATCGGGTGGATTTCATCCACATGCAATCCTTCCATTTCAATGAACTGCCACGCCTCCACTTCACCACAAGCCTTCTGTTAATTTCTTTAACTTCTGTTACCATCGTACGCTTCTTCTTGGTAACAAATGAAAGTAGTCCTTGATGTAAAATGACAGCAAAATGCATTTTCTATGTATAAATAATTTGTACATGGGTTGGTTTCTTCCAAAGAGCTCTTACATCCGTACGGATGTTATTGTGCCATTGTCGTCGACAGCTCCCCACAGGACGATTAGAAGGATTGCTTATCGGGCGCCCATTCAGTCCGGTCGGACCTCAGTTCTTTTTCCATGGGGCCCACCTTAATATATGTGTTGTATATCCACTCCGTCCATCTATTTTTACAGCTGATTTTAGGGTACGGCCCAAAAAATGAAGCAGATCCAACTCTCAGGTGAACCATACCACAGGATAGAGTCGTCACTGAACTCACCGTTACAAACCATCTATGATCCATCGTAATGTTGATTTTCTATCCAAGCTATTAATAATGTCACACAGACCTGGATGAAAGGAAAAAACAAAAATAAACTTGATCCAAAACTCTTGTGGCTCACAAAAAGTTTTTAATGGTCAATAACTACTATTTCCTGTGGTGTGGTCCACCTGAGATTTGGATCTGCTTCATTGTTGAAATTTTGTCCTAAAATAAGTTGGAAAAAAACGGACGGACGGCACAGATATGTATAGAACATACATCAAGGTGGGCCTCACGGAAAAGACCTGACGGAATTCGGTCGGATCCCGACCTGTCTGAATCGGCGCCCACGTTTCTCACGCGAAATTCCAGAACCATGCATCCAGTGAAAGCCCCTACCAAATCTCCCTTAATCTAATCTAAACCGACCCAGGGTCTGATCCAAGCCACCCATACTCGAAACTAAAGCCAGAGTGGCCATCCGGTGGGGTGGGGGGGGCGACTTGGTAAAGCTTAGTGGGTGTTACCCTTACCGTGATGCCCACCTTGATGATTTTTTTTTTTCTTTTTTTTTTATCCACGCCGTCCATCCGTTTCTCCGAACCAATTTAGGGAGCAGTCCCAAAATTAAGCTGGATCCAAATCTCAAGTGGATCACACCACAAGAAACAGTGTTGATTGAGTGCCTCACCATTAAAAATTCCAAAGGGCCCATCATAGGTTTTAGTAATGTTTATTTACCATCCAACCACTCTTTTTTTTTCTTTTTTTTCTTTTTTCTTTTGTTAGTAGACAAATAGCACTGTTAGTACACACACCCACACCGTTAGTCACACTTCAATCCAACTAGGGTTGTACATCGAGCCAAGTCGAGTCGAGGTGGGCCAAGCTTGGCTTGACTCGTCTGTGCTCTCCTCGAGTTCAAGCTTGAACTCGAGCTCACCCTCAAGCTTACCATTGGAGCTTGCTTTGTTAGTTATAACTTTTGTGGCGAGCTCGAGACAAGCTAGTGGATCGAGTCGAGGCGAGCTTACCTCGAGTCGAGTCGAGCTTGCTCCCACCTCAATTTATTATATTTTTTACTACAAAATACAAATTAAAAGTCAACAACATTAAGTTCGAGAAGTCACACATATATTTGGAGAGAATAGTATTTCTACAGGTGGGACCCACCATTAAAATGACCTAGCTCTAATCAGTTTTTTCTTTGGCCAAGTCACACATGCATTCAATGTAGACCACTAGAAATATTTTATGAACTGTAATTAACACTGTACATGCATAGCTCACCACGCGAATGGACTGCCCTAATTATTGTGTGGACCATCGTTATGATGAGGGCCAGCTGATTCATGGATCAGGTGCACCACCTCCCTCGTAAAATTGCAATCAATAGCTGCATATGGTGTTTGGTCTAACCATAGCTCCTGTTTTGTAGATATGTATGGTCTGTGGTCTCACCGTAGCACTTGTGTTTGTGTAGCGTGTAAAACACACAACCACTGTGTGCTCACCATGTTTTGTACTTGAAATTACTCAATCCATCAGATATGCTTAACAAGGAATGTTCTTACCTGAAGAAAATAGTAGGCTTAAGAAACCCCCAACGTGTGAGGGTTTTATATGTCCTAAGCTTGAACCCCAATGTGTGTGTGGGGGAGGGGGGAGTGTAATAACCCAAATTTTTGGTACACGTGTGACCATTTGACTGTTCGCTCGCTCATTTCTCCCACTTGATCATATGTCACACACATGATCAAGTATGTGATCATCCATTCATCCATCCATTTCATCTCTACCTGATCACTACAATCTTATCCGTCAATCCACTTAACCATCCATCCATGTATGATATAACTCATCATGCAGCACATCTTAAACATGTGTTGCATGACGATTTAAATTCAAACATGTGTTGTATGACGATTTAAATTCAAACATGTGTTGCATGACGATTTAAGTTCTAACATGTTAAAGAATTAATAACATGTTTTAAATATTATTAATTAGTAAAATTAGTTTTACGTGAGTATAAGATTTTAGGAAACCAAAAAGCACGTAGTTATGATCAGAGGGTTAGTGATCGAGACCGTCTATTATACTTAACAGCTCAAATACTACAAAATATCCAAATTTCAAGAGCAACCGACTATTCGTTTATTGACTTAGACCAACAACAGAAAATCGTTAGATTCATACAACAAACTATCACCAACTGACTCTCAAAATCCATTTGCCACCTAAATTCATCATTCTATTCGACCATCAATCCACTCATCCGATCAGCCATCCATCATACATTTATGCATGTACATGTGGCCCCACATAAGCACCAAGCACTTGCACTACCATGCACCGCAAGCATCACTTCATACACACATGAAGGTTTGACGTTATAAATTGTGAATGTGATGGTTTCGAGAGAAGTGCATTAACTAGTGAGTTTTGTTTATTAAATTCTTTTAAGCATATGTGTTTTGCCTACGGTGGGACCTCCCTATTATAAATAGGGCCCAGGGTATGGGCATGAAGGGGAGAGCGTGAGAATAGAAAAAAAAAAGAAAAAGAATACTTATAAAAAAAAAAGAGTGAAAAAAAGAGAGGAAGAAGCTTCCTAAAACTTTTGTAAGGTGGATGATTTTATCCCTGCTGAAATTTTCAGATTATTAGAATTGTGTATTTTCTGCTTAGATATTTATTTATTATTTATATTGATTTAATTATTGATAAAATTCTTGTTTTGAATAAATTAAAATAATAGTAATTGTTTATTAACTAATTAAATTAATCTAAAGTCTAATATAAAATATTTAATATTTTAATTTTTTTTTTATCAAACATGATCTAGAAAGATTCACTTTCTATGATTTTATTTATGAAATTAAATTAAAAATTAATTTTTTTTAAAAAAATTTACATTTAATTGAATTGAAATTTTTTTATCATATTTTATTTAATTCTTAAATTTTTTTTAGAATTATTACATGTTTATTTTATAAAATTCGTACTTCATGGACTATTTTGTAATTTTCTACATTTTCAGGGACTTCTATGTAATTTTCAGAAATTACAGGCACTATTTTGTACTTGTTTAAAAAATCCTGGACTATAATGTAAAACTTGTAATTCTAGCGTTATTTTATTTATTTATTCATTTCTAATCCCTAATTATTATAAAATTATATTTTCCTATTCTGTTTTAAAATTTAGAAAATTAAATAATAATAATAATAATAATAGTAATAAATTATATAAATTATTTATATATCTCGCTAAGTTTAATAATATTTGTTAATTATGCAATCTTGTATGAAAATCCGATTTATTAAATTATTTTATTGTTGATGATATGACATGCATCTCTATTAGTTATTGAATTGTGAAAAAAAAAAGATCGAAAGGTTTAAGCAAGTAGGGCGATTGTGTCCCTTGGGTGAGAGACCCTAAAGCCAGTGAGTAGGACGATTGTGTCCCTTGGGTGGAAGACCTTAAAACAAGCAAGTAGGGCGATCGTGACCCTTGGGTGAAAGACCCTAGAACCCATTGGATCCTTTGGAGTCTCCTTTGTGTACAGCGTATGAGTACAATTGTATGCGCGGACATACGTCATAAGTACAATTGGAGCAGTAGTCTGACCAGCTAACGTACGAATGGGTCCCTCACCTCGAGGTACGAGTGCGTGGGCGTTAATGCAACGTAACCATCCACTTGGGTACGGTGTTGTAAGAGATAATTTATATTTAATTGATCGTTTATAAAAAATTCATGAAATGTATGACATGCATGTCATATTTCTAAATTCAGTACTGCACATTCCTTTGTTCTTTGTATTATAATTCAATTATCTATTTTATTTATCAATTCTTATATAATCTGCATATTTCAAAATTTGGATAAGAAATGATCCCACTGGGCTATTATGCTCATACAATTACAATCATCCACAGGTGCAGAACTGGAATATTACGAGCAAGCGGGCCTCTACTACTAATTTTCTCTTTCCAGCAATTTAAGTTTAATTCGAATGTGAATTTAGATATAGTTTAGTTTGTGTTTCAAATCCCAATGTAATAAAACTGTTAAGAGAGTAAAGCGAGCGAATATTACATTCAGGAAAATTATTTTAGTAGTATTTTCATTTTAGATTGTCCTGAATATCTAGTGAATCTTGATGAAATTATGTTGATTGCAATTATTATCGATCTATTAAAACTCACGAGCTCGGGATTCGGGTCCTAAATAACCCTATTCGGGTACCCAGATTTTGGGGTGTGACAGAGAGAGAACCAAGAAATAAAAAGATTAGGATTTTTTTTATAACAAATATCTATATGAAACGAGTCGAGCTCGAGCCGAGTGGAGCTTGAATTGAGTCGAGTCGAGTGACCCAATGGTCGAACTTGACTCGATTTCTGACTCGAGCTCCTAAATGAAGCTTGGCTTGACTTTTTCTACTGAGTCAAGTCGAGCTAAGGCGAGCTTTTTCGAGTCGAGTCGATCAAGTTTCTCGAGCTGACTCGGCTCATGACCAGCCCTAAATCCAACCACTTGATAATGTCAAGAAGACCTGGATGAAGGCAAAATACAAAGATCAACTTGATCCAAAACATTTGTGGCCCACAAAAAGTTTTTAATGGTCATTCATCACTGTTTCTAGTGGTATCGTCCACTTGAGATTTCGTTCTTCTTAAGGTTTTGGATCTTGTCGTAAAATGAGATGGAAAAAACTGATGGGTGAAACCACGTGTAATGCAGACCGTTTTTTATTTTCTCCCAACCATCCATTTATGCATGGACTAACTCCATCAGTATGCGCACTTAACACACTGAAAAGAAGTTGGAGAGGAATTCTCAAGCATTTCAAATGCTAATTTTCATACGCACTCACATGCAGGGCTCTCAATGGAGAGGGTCAGATTCGAGATCTGATCCGCTCCGACTCTGGATTTGGATTCTAATTTTTTTTCGATAAAATAAATGGATCGAATTCGTTCACCAAGAAAAATCCGAATATTATTCGGGTCACATTCGAATCTGACACCAAGATCGGATTAGATCCTTACTCTTAAATGACTCTTATCTTCTTTAGATCTAGACCGTTTATTTTGTTTCCTCTTCATCTTCTTTAGATCTATATCGTTTATTTTTGTTTACCCCAAAATCTCTAAACTATATAATGCCACAAGAGCCTTTAGCATGCACTGGGAACTTAGGTAGGGCTCACCATGATGTCTTTGAAAATCCACTCTGTTTATCCATTTTGTGAGCTCATTCTAGGACGTGTGACTAAAAACGAGTTGGATCCAAGACTCAAGTGGGCCGAAAATGTGAGGATTGAACATCCACAGTTGAAATATTCGTGGGGCCATGGAAGGTTTAAATCAAGCTAATATTTGTGTTTTCAGTTCATCCCAATCCCAATAGGAATGACATTATGGATCGTATGAATGGCATATAAGCATCACTGTGGACCCAGGGGTGTTTCAACGGTACTAATTTCCCTACCAACCTTTTCCTTTAGTGGGGCTCACTTGACTAATGGATGTTGTCTCACATCTTGAAATGAGCTCACAAAACAGATGGATGGGATGGATTTCTCACAAACATTAGTGGTGGGCCCTACCTAAGTTCCTAGTGCAGGCACGAAATCGGCATCCGATCTCTTGCCATTCCAAAGAGATTCTCAAAAGGAAATTGGACTACGTACCGAGTTACTCAATACACTTATTGTACTGAGTAAACTCTGTTGGGCCAACTGAGAATGTGTATGGTTTATCCATGCCGTCCATCCGTTTCTCTAGATCATTTTAGGGGTTAAACCCAAAACTAAAACATATCTAAAGCTCAAGTGGATTACACCATGGGAATAAGTGGGAATAATGATTTCCACCTTTGAAACCTTTCTAGGGTCCACATTGATGTTAATTTGTCATCCAACTTGTTCAAAAGATCATACAAACATAAGATTGATTAAAAACTTCTATGGCCCCCAAGATTTTTCAACGGTGGAAGTTCAATTCACACTATTTCCTGTGGTGTGGTCCATTTGAGATTTTTATATAGTTCATTTTTGGGCTCTATCCCTAAAATTACCTTATAAAATGGATGGACGAAGTGGATATAATACATAAATTATGTTGGACCCATAGCTACGCAATCCACTTCCTATAGAAAGAGAGAGAGGAGACAGGGAAGCTCGCACTCTTCGCATTCTACACTCCTCTAGATCTAGATCATAATTTGACTCGGATCCGATGTTTATATGGATTTTTGGGTCAGGTATGGATGTCGCTATTTATAAATGGATCGAATATAGATTTCACCTTTTAAATCTTAGTCGGATTTGAATTCGGATTCGGTAAGAGTTACATATTTTCGAATTAGAAGTCGGATTCAACTAGATCCGCTCCAGATCTGACTGATTAAATCAAGTCGCTATTTGTGTTTTCCCTTCACCCAGGTTTATATGACCTTATGATTAGGTTCCACGGCAGATAAACATCACGGTCGCCCCTAATTAAGAAGGTTTTAACGGTGGGTGTCATTATCACCGCTGCTTCTTATGGTGCGGTCCACTTGAGAATTGAATTTGCCTCATTTTTTTAGAGCATGCCCTAAAATGATTTGAAAAAATGGATGGACGGTGTGGATAAAACCCATACATCACGAGTGGATCCCCTAGGGCGTTGAATCCTCCTGAACATTGTGGATCCCCCCTAAGCATTGTGGATCCCCTAGGGCGTTGAATCCTCCTGAACATTGTGGATCCCCCCTAAGCATTGTGGATCCCCCTAGGAGTCTCAGGTGTGATCCACAGTGCGACAAGTGGTCATAGGGGCATTCCACTGAGAAGTTTGCAATTTCTCATATGGGGCCTAAAAAAGATGCTCCTCATGAGAAATTTGACTTTTTGTTGGAATGGATAGACCGGAGGGCTATTAAGTAAAAGTCCCTTGCAGAGCCGAATAGATGGATCGAGGGTGGGTGGGACCCTGACTGTGGGGTCCACTGTGATGTATTTGACTACGTCAACACCGTCCATCTGTATTAAAAGCTCATTTTATTGTATGATCCAAAAAATGAAGTAGATCCAAATCCCAAATGGACCATAGTACAAGAAAAAGTGGTGATTGAGCATTAAAAACTTCCTGTAGACCAAAAAAACTTTGGATAAAGATGATATTTGTGTGGTCTTTTCATCTAGGTGTTTTTGACCTTATCAACAAGTTGGATGGAAAATAAACATTCAGGTGGAATCCATGAAGTTTTTAATGGTAAGGTTCCAATCACTGACTGTTTCCTATGGTGTGGACCTCCTAAAATTTGAGTCGATCAGCTTCATTTTTTGGATCATGCCCTAAAATGATCCGTCAAAATGGTTGGACGGTGTGGATTTAAGGAATATACATCACTGTGAGCCCCACGGTCAGGGAACCCACTCGCCTCCGTGGATCCGGGGCCTCACCTAATCCGCTCCCTCGATGGTTTGGTCGGAAAATACGTGGAGCCCATCTTGTGTGAGAAATCCACTCGGTCCATCCATTTTCTGGGCCCATGTTAGGACATGAGCTAAAAAACGAGGTAGAGCCAAAACTCAAGTCAGCCACATGAAATGAAATAGTATTTCTTTGAAGAGGGAGATGCCCACTAAAATAACCTTCCGGGATCTTTCAATTGGGACTGATTCTTCCAATTTTCTTATCCTTGTATCTCGCAAAAATGGAAACTTAGGTAAGTGCTTTATAAACATATGTATAAAAAAAAAAGAACGTATCTCATTTAGTTCCTTCATGTCTACTATAACTAGTTATTTCGGTTTTCTACTGGCTGCTTCAACTATAACCCCAGCTCTATTGATTGGTTTGAGCAAGATACGACTTATTTGAAATTAATTGAATGAACAATTCATTCATAAAAATGAATATTTCTGTGAGATTCCAGGTATTCTAGAGTTCATTCTGCGTCAAAACATCATCAGAAACAAAGGAATGGAGTGGTTTGAAACATCGGAGTAAAGGATCTGTTTTGTTATTTCTACGAATATAATATGATTATTATGTTCACTGAATGAATTTCCAAATTTTTTTATGTTATGGAATGGATCAAACAAAGTTTCGCCCGAAGAGTAAGAACTCAACAGGACCTTACCCCTCGAATCAGACAAAGAGGGGTAAGGTCTTGTTGAGTTCTTACTTTTTCATGTCTATAATTCGGCTTATTCGATTACTATAGGGATGATCCCAATCCAGAATATGAATCGTAAAAGAAAATACCCATTGAACTGATCACAGGAATACCAGTTACAGTACCTATCAGCCAAAGAGGAATCCTTCCAGTAGTATCGGCCATTTACCCCACTTCCCTCCACATTTCATCAAGTGGTCGTGCTAGAGACATAAACAGTTATGGATAATTATGAGGATGATATCCTTCCGAATGGGATAAGAGAATTCCTACTATTCTCTTTCTTTCTCTCAATTGAAGAAATAATTGGAGAATAAAACAGCAAGTACAAAAATGAGTAATAACCCTCAGTAGAGACTGGTACGATTCAATTCAACATTTTGTTCGTTCAGGTTTGATTGTGTCGTAGCTCTATAATTTGGATTAAGTTTATCATTGGATGAACTGCATTGCTGATGTTGATCCCAAAAAAGAAACGGTAGGTACAGCTAGTCCGTGAATAGCCAACCATCGCACTGTAAAAATTGGATAGGTTCGATCTATGGTCATTGAGGCCTCCTACTCCTAAAAGGATCTACTAAATTCATCAAGTTGTGCCAAAGGATCAAAACGGCTAGTTATTAATGGAATCCCTTGCCAGCTCTTTGTGAAATACTCGTTTGGCCAAGGGCTTCCAAACACATCGTAAGCTAAACCCGTGCTAACGAATAACCAACCCGCAACGAATAAGGAAGGTGTAGTAATACTATGAATGACCCAGTATCGAATACTGGTAATAATATCAGCAAAAGAACGTTCTCCCGTGCTTCCAGACAGGCTGAGCTCCACATATTCTTGTACAGTCAAAAAGGGGATCGATTCCATGAAAGATCGGATCAGTAAATGGAAAACTACTAATATTTCATCTTTATGAGATCGTCAATATCGTACCGAAGGTGCATTTAGAGTATACCGAATCAGTATAGCTATCCTTCCTCTGACACAGCAACGCAGTTTCAATCAGTATAAAAAAGAAATGGTACATAATTCCTTTCTTCTTCCTTGTCTATGCAGAACCGTGTGTCATTGAATAGAAAATTCTTCAAATTCATGTAGTATAAGGTTTCCCATTACTGATTTCATAATAGAAACTGAAGGTCTTGGTAAAGTGTGAGTCGACGGGTTCTAATAACTCATGAAAGGGATTATCATATTCCCACAATTCAATTAGATGTAAAACCTATAAACCCCCTTTTCATGATTGTAGAAAGTTTTTTTTTTTGTTCGAATCCTTTCATTTCAAGTAATTGGTTGGTCGTACAGTAGTAGATAATATTCGATGAAAGAAATAGAATAAACAATAGTTGTAACAATCCATATTCGTTATGCAACCATTGCTGCATTAGATCCAAAGGTTCCTTCTTGACCTAGCTACAAGGATGGTACTGCGCTCTATGATATGGAAAGACAGAATGTAGAAACCTAAAGGAGAATAGAAATTGCTAGTTTTAAAATTGAGTTAGACTTGAAATAAAGGTTTTATTTCTTTGAGAGATCATGGGATACTTTTTTCTTCCCATTCGAGATATTATGTGCAATTAACTAACCTACTACTGAATCCAGTTAAAGTAAAGTAAAAGGTGTTATCGGGTCGTTTGTTCCAAAATGGATTAGATCCAATTAAAAAAGAAATGATTAAAATGGAAATGATTTTCCAATCCAATTTTTTTATTCCCATTCCATAGTTACTCAAAAAACATTTCATTTTTTAATGAAGTTACGCGACACAATTAATTCTTATTACTATTACTTTACTCACGAGTTGCTCACTGAATCTGTTGATACGAAATCACGGGATCAGTAGATGTCACAGATGATAAATCCATTTTTTTAATACCTCTATTACTCTATCTTTGTTTGTGCTGTCTATAATGACTGATGAATCAAGAACTTTCAATTGGAACTAATTCTTCCAATTGGTATTTTTTCTTATCCTTGTATCTCGCAAAAATGGAAACTTAGGGTAAGTGCTTTATAAACATATGTATTTTAAAAAAAAAGAACGCATCTCATTTAGTTCCTTCATGTCTACTATAACTAGTTATTTCGGTTTTCTACTGGCTGATTCAATTATAACCCCAGCTCTATTGATTGGTTTGAGCAAGATACGACTTATTTGAAATTAATTGAATGAAAAATTCATTCATAAAAATGAATATTTCTGTGAGATTCCAGGTATTCTAGAGTTCCTTCCGCGTCAATTGCCAATTCTTGGTCATTGAGATTCTTGGGAGATTTGGATTAATATTTAGGTATAGATATTACCTCTCTTTTTCTCCTCTTTCAAATAAATTGAAATGATTGAAGTTTTTCTATTTGGAATCGTCTTAGATCTAATTCCTATTACTTTGGCTGGATTATTCGTAACTGAATATTTACAATACAGACGCGGTGATCAATTGGACCTTTGATTGAGTAACATCTTTTTTTTTTATTGACCTCCTGCAGATTAAGGAGGTCAAATTCCGGTTGCAGTTCAAGTTAGTGAAGTTGTTTTATTGTGATTCGACATTACCAGAACAGAATCACGCTATGTAGAATTTGAACCTACGACATCGGGTTTTGGAGACCTACGTTTTACCGAACTGAACTAAGAGCGCTTTCTTATGACAGCAAATACGACTGTCAAGAAAATGATTCTTTTTGTACCCCCAATCCATTTTGGATGCATTGCATATAATATCATAAAATAAAAGATTATGTCCAATTTTCATCGATCTCAATTGACCCCTCGTTACTGCCCATAGGAGAAATAATAGGTTGGGATGACAGGATTTGAACCCGTGGCATTTTGTACCGAAAACAAACGCGCTACCAAGCTGCGCTGCATCCCTTTTAATTGTTGTACAGTGTCATTGTAGAGAATCCCTGTCTTGTTTTCCACATCATTATTTCCTCTATCTATATACAATTTCTCTTGCCATTTCTTCTTTCTGGTCTCATATCTCATATGATAAAAGAATTATATGCCATCGAAACAGTCGATATGGTCATTCTCACTTGGATGAACTGAAAAACACATATTAACCTCATCCAAAACTTTCATAGCCTCACGAATGTTTCAATGGTGGTCATTCAATTCTCACTTTTTCCTTGTCTCTGGGCTTAGTTGGAGTTTTGAAACTACCTCATTTTTGGGCTCATGTCAAAGCATAGAGCATGACCTGAAAAAACGGATGGACGGATAGACTTCTTACAAATATCACGGTGGGCCCCACCTAGCTTCCGACTGCACGAACTTCCATGCAGTCGGGTCGCAGGCAATCCGCTTCCATTAATACACCCAGTTAGGAAGCGAAACCCTCTACAACACTTTATTTTTTAGATAAGCGGTAAATATGATAGGATTCAGCTGATAGATGGACTGGATTTTATATATAAAAAATGGCGGGCCCTACAGCCTAGTAATAACAAATCTCTAACAAAATACAAACAAGAAATGTAACCTGTCGATTTTACAAGTCCTTCCGCACAACTGGCACACGAATACTGGATTCATGACACGTGTGACATCTTGACTCTTCATCTAGAGGTTGTGGACTAGATTTTAGACTTCTTTTTCCTAATCGACTATTTGTATCTAAAATCAGCGGTTGGGATAATCAAACATGTGTGGTCCGGCTCACTAAATTAACGGTTGGATCTTGTCCATGTGGGACAAGTTGACGGGGTTTACCCAACGGCTGGGAAGTCGGCCATACCACAGAGAACAGTTATGAGGGAGCTAACCCCATCTCATCTGTCGTACAGTTTCCAGCGACAACACACAGTTCACGTGAGCACGCGATCCACGAGTGCCATTCAATATTTGAGTTTCTCTACCTAAGTTCCTTACCTCACTAATGCGGAAAAGAAAAAAAAAGGGCACTCTAGTCATTTTCACAACAGAAAAACATATATAAGAAGCCCCGACCTGCAGAAGAACTCCCAACACCATCCATCTCTTCTTTTTCGAGTCCACTGCTCTCTTCTTCTCCTCTTCAACATATAAAAAAAATTTCGAAAATGTCCTCTCAAGAAATTGAAAAATACCGCCAGGGAGCTGAAATCTCCCAAGGGAACGCCCTCTGCAAGAAGAAGTCGATAGAGCTGCTGGAAGAGATGTCCCTCCCAAAGGGCCTTCTGCCGCTTGACGACATCATCGAGATCGGCCACAACCTCTCAGCCGGCTTTGTCTGGTTACGCCAGAAGAAGAAGTGCGAGCACGTCTTCCGCAAGATCGGACGCAAGGTATTGTACGAGACGGAGATCACAGGGTTCATTCAGAACCGTCGGATGTCGAAGATAACAGGTGTCAAGACCAGGGAGCTCTTGATCTGGGTCTCGGCCTCAGAGATGTACATCGAAGAGTCTGCACTGGATAAGCTTACGATCAAGGGGCCCGCCGGACTGAGGTTGAGCTTCCCGGTGTCGGCCTTCGAACTCGAGGAAAACCAGAAGGATGAAAAGAAGTGAGGGTGACAAGCTCGTAAATTTGAGGCCTGTGTATGGGCATTTTAGTGGAGGCGGTGGATGCTACTCTTGTTACTGGGTAGCATGATTAGTAAGAAAATACAATAATATGGTAGATGTATGGAATAAAAAGAGATTAGGTCTTAAGGATTTTTATATATTCCAACCTTATTAATTTGGTATTTACATTCCATTCCCTAATTATTTTGACGGGTGGCATTGCGAATTGTGTGTGGTATTAGGCCGGATTAGGTGGTATGGAATTTTATTTGGTCCCATGCAAATTCCAATGTGTGTTTGGAAAGAATGAGAATCATTGGATTAATCACAATATCACATCATCTAAGCCAATAGTAAATACCGCAAGATTTCAAAATTCAGTGCATTGATGGCCCCCACGTTGATACATGTGTTTCATCCACTGTCCATTTATATGTTTCATTTACAGGTGACATTCATGTTGCATATGTGTAGAGGTGTCCGGCATTAGTTGTGAAATGTGGTCCATTTATTACACTTCCATGGTCCACCAAAAGCATCGCTTAATAAAGTGTATTTTACCATGGAAGAAATTGATCCTGTAAGTGGGATTGGATGGTGATCATCGGACAATAAAGGTGTTAATTCCATCTACAACAATTTCATACCATTTAATCCCACAGTCCACACCGTTTAGATGAGAGTAAATAAAAGGGATTGAGAATAAATGACGGTCAATAAATGTAAGTACCTTTTTTTTTTCTTCTCTCAATTGAATTAAAGTAAACCAAGGTACATGGAATGAAATGAGAGTAAATGAGGCTACAAATGTAATCCTCCTTCAACAGCGAGATTTCAGAGTAAATGAAGGTAAATACCTTTTAAGGCTCCCCGAAGGGTCACATGAGTAAACAAATGTATTGCTACCATATATCCGCTATACATGTGGCATGTTGATGATATTTCAAAATAAGCCAATTATCAACTACATCATTAAATCGTATTAATAGACTAATCCAAAGTGTCCAAATGTTAGGCATTCAAATGGCCATTTTTTTTTTTTAGTCAGTCATGCAGCCCGTCCACCCAGTCAATTGCGCAACACACCCACCCAATCAGTCATGCAACGCACCCACTGGTGCTGTCAGCAGTGGGAATTTCACCCTGATGGGTTTTGAGGTCGAGACCCCTTGTTGAAACTCTGCTGAGTCTACGCTGATGGGCATTCAAATGGACGGTTAAAAAGATGTTGACAAGTCACTTATTTGTAATCCTTACATTAATTTGTGGCCCACCTAAGGCTTGGAATTTCTTCATTTTTGGCTAAGTATATATTTCAATGACCTTATTACAATTATTCTATATATTAGTGTGTGTACTAATTTAGGATATTAAAGCTTATTTAAAACATCACTGAATATATTAAAAAAATTCAAATGCATTTCAAATCCTCCCATTTACTCTAATCTAAATATAATATTTTAGTTTGCAATGCATTTCATTCACTTTCATCTAAACACAACTTTGTAAGTCATTTACTCCCAATTCATTTACCTCGAACTCCATTTACCTCCATTTGACAAACTCCAAAATGGGTGGTAAATTCATGTGGTGTGGCCTACATGAGTTGGAATGTCTTGATTTCATGAGAATCCATTCATCTTGGTGTTGGGTGTCAGATGAGCGGATTGGATGGCATATAAACACTACAAAGGACCCACAAACAATTTAAATGATTTCATTAGTGGGACGTGCCATCTCAACTCTTTCTAAGCTTCGAATCGTCCAAATTCTTGGGCACCTGTATTAACACAAGGTGGTGCACGTGATTGATCGGGAATGAGATCCTTCCATTTCAATGAACTGTCACGCCCCCACTTCACCACAAGCCTTCTGTTAATTTCTTTAACTTCCGTTACCATTGAGTAGGCTTCTTCTTGGTAAAAAAAAAAAGAAAGTAGCCCTTAATATAAATGACAGCAAAATGCATTTTGCTATGTATAAATAATTTGTACATGGGTTGGTTTCTTCCAAAAAGCTCTTAGATCCGTACGGATGTTATTGTGCCATTGTCGTCGACAGCCTACCCACAGGACGATTAGAAGGATTGCTTCTCGGGCGCCCATTCAGTCAGGTCGGACATCAGTTCTTTTCCCATGGGCCCACCTTAATGTATTTGTTGTATATCCACTCCGTTCATTTTTTTTCAGCTGATTTTAGGGAACGGGGCAAAAAATGAAGCAGATCCAACTCTAAGGTGAACCATGCCACAGGAAAGAGTCAACACTGAACTCCCACCCTTACAAACTATCTATGATCCATCGTAATGTTTATTTTCTATCCAAGCTATTAATAATGTCACACAGACATGGACGGAAGGAAAAAACCAAAAATAAACTTCATACAAAACTCTTGTGGCTCACAAAAAGTTTTTTATGGTCAATAACTACTATTTCCTGTGGTGTGGTCCACCTGAGATTTGGATCTGCTTCCTTGTTGGAAATTTGTCCTAAAATAAGTTGGAAAAAACAAATGGACAGCATAGATATGTATAGAACATACATTAAGGTGGACCTCACGGAGAAGACCTGACGGAATTCGGTCGGATCCCGACCTGACTGAATCGCGCCCACGTTTCTCACGCGAAATTCCAGAACCACGCATCCAGTGAAAGACGGTATAAGCTAGGATAAGTCCCTACCAAATCCCCCAAAATCTAATCTAAACCGACCCAGGGTCTGATCCAGGCCACCCATACTCGAAACTAAAGCCAGAGTGGCCATCCGGTGGGGGGCGAATTGGTAACAGCTTAGTGGGTGTTACCCTTACCGTGATGCCCACCTTGATGATTTTTTTTTTTTTTTTTTGTATATCCATGCTGTCCATCCGTTTCTCCAGACCATTTTAGGGAGCAATCCCAAAAATTAAGCTGGATCCAAATCTCAGGTGGACCACACCACAAGAAACAGTGTTGATTGAGTGCCTCACCATTAAAAATTCCAAAGGGTCCATCATAGGTTTTAGTAATGTTTATTTTCCATCCAACCACCTTTTTTTTTCTTTCTTCTTATTTTTGTTAGTAGACAAATCGCACTGTTAGTACACACACCCACACTCTTAGTCAGCCTTCAATCCAACTACTTGATAACGTAAAGAAAACCTGGATGAAGGCAAAATACAAAGATCAACTTGATCCAAACATTTTTGACCTACAAAAAGTTTTTAATGGCCATTCATCACTGTTTCTAGTGGCATGGTCCACCTGAGATTTCGTTCTTCTTAAGGTTTTGAATGTTGTGGTAAAATGACATGAAAAAAATAAATGGATGGTTTGGATATACAACTAATCACATAGTACAAAAATTAGCGGACATACTTACCGGATGGGGGAAACCACGTGTAATGCATACCGTTTTTTTATTTTTTCCCAACCATCCGTTTATGCATGGACTAATTCCATCCGCATGCGCACTTAACACACTGCAAAGACGTTGGAGAGGAATTTTCGAGCATTTCAAATGCCAATTTTCATATGCACTCAGGTGTAGGGCTCTCAACGGAGAGGGTCAGATTCGAGATCTGATCCGTTCCGACTCCCATTTGGATTCTAAATTATTTTTTTTGATAAAATAAATGGATCAAATTCAGATTCACCAAGAAAAATCTGAATATTATTTGGGTCACATCCAAATCTGACACCAAGATCCGATCGGATCCTTACTTTTCCATAGCTCTTCATCTTCTTTAGATCTAGATCGTTTATTTTTGTTTACCTCTTCATCTTCTTTAGATCTAGATCGTTTATTTTTGTTTGCCCTGAAATCTCTAAACTATATAATGCCGCGAGAGCCTTTGGCATGCACTGGGAACTTAGGTAGGGCTCACCATGATGTCTTTGAAAATACACTCGATTTATCTTTTTTGTGGACTCATTTTAGGACGTGCGACAAAAAACAAGCTGGATCCAAGACTCAAGTGGGCCGAAAACGTGAGGATTGAACATCCACAGTTGAAATATTAGTGGGGCCATGGAAGGTTTAAATCAAGCTCATATTTATGTTTTCAGTTCATCCCAATAGGAATAACATTATGGATGGTATGGATGGCATATAAGCATCACTGTGGACCCAGGGGTGTTTCAACGATACTAATTTCACTACCAACCTTTTCCTTTAGTGGGGCCCACTTGATTATTGGATGTTGTCTCACATCCTGGAATGAGCTCACAAACAGATAGACGGGATGAATTTCTCACAAACATCAGCCGTGGGCCCACTTGGGTTCCCAGTGCAGGCAGCATCCGATCTCTTGCCATCCCAAAGAGATTCCGGAAGGAAATTGGGTTGTGTACTGAGTTACTCAATAAGCTTATCACACTAAGTAAACTCTGTTGGGCCCACTAAGAATGTTTATGGTTTATCCACGCCGCCCATCCGTTTTTCTAGATCATTTTAGGGGTTAAACCCAAAATTAAAACATACCCAAAGCTCAAGTGGATTACACCATGGGAAAAAGTGGGAAAAATAATTTCCACCGTTGAAACTTTTCTAGGGTCCACATTGATGTTAATTTGTCATCCAACTTGTTCAAAAGATCATACAAACATGGATGAACGTAAAAAAAAAACAAATATAAGCTTGACTAAAAACTTCTGTGGTGCCCAAGATTTTTCAATGGTAGAAGTTCAATTCACACTATTTCCTATGGTGTGGTCCACTTGAGATTTTTATATAGTCCATTTTTGAGCTCTATCCCTAAAATTACCTTATAAAATGGATGGACGGAGTGGATATAATACAAAAATTACGGTGGACCCACAGCTACGCAATCCACTTCCTGTAGGAAGAGAGAGAGAGAGAGGAGACAGGGAAACTCGCACTCTCCGCATTCTACACTCCTCCAAATCTAGATCATAATCCAACCCAAATCCAATGTTTATATAGATTTTTGGGTCGAACGCTGGATGTCACTATTTATAAATGGATTGAATATGGATTTCACCTTTGGATCTTAATTGGATTTGAATCTGGATTCGGTAAGAGTTACAAATTTTGAATTCGGAGTCGGATTCAACTAGATCTGCTCCAGATCCGACCCATTGAATGAAGTCGATATTTGTGTTTTTCCTTCACCCAGGTTTATATGACCTTATGAATAGGTTCCACGACAAATAAATATCATGATTGCCCCTAAGAAGGTTTTAACGGTGGGTGTCATTATCACCGCTACTTCCTATGGTGTGGTCCACTTGAGAATTGAATCCGTTCCATTTTTTTGGAGCATGCCCTAAAATGATTTGAAAAAAATGGATGGACGGTGTGGATAAACCCATACATCACAGTGGATCCCCTAGGGCATTGAATCCTCTTGAACATTGTGGATCCCCCGGGATTCGCAGGTGTGATCCACAGTGCAGCAGGTGGTCACAGGGGCATTTTGATTGAAAGGTTTGCAATTTCTGGTGTGGGGGCTAAAAAAGATGCTCCTCATGAGAAATTAGACTTTTTTTTGTTGGAATGGATAGAACTAAGGGCTATTAAGTAAAAACCCCTAGCCGGAGCGGATTAGATGGATCGGGGGTGGGTGGGACCCTGACTGTGGGGTCTACTTTGATGTATTTGACTACATCAACACCGTCCATCTGTATTAAAAGCTCATTTTATTGTAAAATCCAAAACATGAAGTAGATCCAAATCCCAGATGGACCATTGTAAAGGAAAAAGTGGTGATTGAGCATTAAAAACTTCCTGTAGGCCACAAAAGCTTTAGATAAAGATGATATTTGTGTGGTCTCTTCATCTAGGTGTTTTTTACCTTATCAACAGGTTGGATGAAAAATAAACATTCAGGTGGAGTCCATGAAGTTTTTAATGGTAAGGATTCAATCACTTACTGTTTCCTATGGTGTGGACCACCTAAGATTTGAGTCGATCAGCTTCATTTTTTTGGATCATGCCTTAAAATGATCCATCAAAATGGTTGGACGGTGTAGATTTAAGGAATATACATCACTGTGAGCCCACAGTCAGGGAACCCAGGATCCAGGGACTCACCTAATGCGCTCCTCGATCGTTTGGTCGGAAGCTAGGTGGAGCCCATCCTGATATTTGTGAAAAATCCATCTGGTCCATCCGTTTTCTGGGCCCATGTTAGGACATGAGCTAAAAAATAAGGCAGAGCCAAAACTCAAGTCTGCCACATGAAAAGAAACAGTGAAAAGGGAGATGCCCACTAAAGTAACCTTTTCATATCCATTGTGATGTTTATATGCCATCCAAAATGCCAATATGGTCATTCTCACTTGGATGAACTGAAACACATGTATTAACCTCATCCAAAAAATTTATAGCCCCATGGTTGTCATTCAATTCTCACCTTTTCCTGTCTTTTGGCTTAGTTGAGTTTTGGAACTGCCTTATTTTTTTGCTCCCGTAAAAGCATGGAGCATGAGCTGAAAAAACGGAATGGACGGATAGACTTCTTACAAATATCACGGTGGGCCCCACCAAGCTTCCGACTGCACAAACTTCCTTGCAGTCGGGTCGCAGGCAATCCGCTTCCATTAATACAACCAGGTGGGGGAAGCGGAACCCTCTACAACACCGGTTGTACCCAGCAGGTAAAACACCCGAGCCCTGTGGGTCGGAGACACCAACCATTTGTTTGCGCCATGATGTTTGTATTTAATCCAACCGTTAATCAGGTTATATTCATCACGATTAAAATACACTCCAAAAATCAGTCTGATCAAGCATTCATGAGGACCACACCTAATTAACTTACACGTTTTGGCGATTTTATATTTTCCCAATGGTGTGATCCAGATTCATTTTAGATCAGGCTTATTTTTTAGTGCAGTAAATAGAATTGGACTCAACTGATGGATGGATTGGATTTTATATATAACAACTGGAGGGCCCTACAGCCTAGTAATTAATAACAATTCTCTAAGAAAATACAGACAAGAAATGTAACCTGTCGATTTTACAAATCCTTCCACCCAAACAACCCCTTGGAATGTCACTGGCACACGAATACTGGAATCATGACACGTGGGACATCTTGACTGTTCATCTGGTGGTCCCTACTGTGGGACAACACTGAAATTGCCATAACGTTTGGTTTGTGGACTAGATTTTAGACTCCTTTTTCCTAATCGACTATTTGTATCTCAAATCAGCGGTTGGGATAATCAAACATGTGTGGTCCGGCTAACTAAATTAACGGTTGGATCTTGTCCATGTGGGACAAGTTGACGGGGTTTTCCCAACGGCTGGGAAGTCGGCCATACCACAGAGAACAGTTAGGATGGAAATGCCCCCCATTAACAACTTTCCACGTTTTTTGTAAGGCCCACCGTCTTCTCTATATTCGATCCGGTCCATTCAGAAGGTTCAGCCCAAAAGGTTGGATCGGCTATAAAATCAGGCCATTTTAAAACTCAGGTGGGCCACACCATGTTATTTTATAGATTTTAGGCACGATTTTGCATGGTTTGGCCCGTCTTTGTCTTGGATCGGCCTGATTTTAGGCTGCCAGGGATCGACCTAAGATTGCTGATCATTTTCTCCATCCATCAGTTGAGCTTTCAAGGGCTCATATGATGGACGGACGGTGATCAATGGACCCAAATTCAATGTAATTGGACCCAAATTCACGTTCTGATGGACCTGAAATAGAAAATTTTGTTATGTCACATCCTGGTCTCAAATGCTTTTTTTTTTTTTTTTTGTTTAAACCTAAAAATACGCCTGAGCTGCCCCAAGGCTCTTAATCTAAGATCGAAACGAGGCCATGGTAAACTTGTCCCTGACTCTTAGCAGCCCAATAGGACTACGGCAATTGCCCGGCTCATTGACAGCCTTTTCACTGACTTTTCTAGTTAGTTTAAGCTGAAATAGGATCTGAACCCAACTAAACAAATACAATGTTAGAACGCAACGAGTTGGTTAGCTAGATCAATGAGCCGTCCAGGTTTCGATGGCTGAGTCACGAACGCACCGTACTCTGCAATCACCATGACGTATTTGAAATGGCTAGCAGCTTCCTACTTCCCAGAAGGGTGTCAATGAGCTAGGCCAGAGTCTGCCCAAGCCTCGACCGTTTGTTTATTGGGCCAGGAAATTAGACCCAGGCCCAATATATTCGCATGAAAATCTTGCCCAACTCCAGTCATGATAGCCTGAAATGGCCTGAATTTGTCCTTGGAAAGATCTCTAGGCTAAACCTCAGATTGGTCCCAGTCCATTTATTTTTTGGGGCCAAGCCCATGGATCTAAACATCGGACCCAAGTCATCCAACAAAGGACAGGCCCAGAACCTAAATGGGCCTGCGGAACCCATCGACAGCCCTAAATGGGAACGTCGTTTGCCAAATATTCTGAACGTGGCCTTGTGCCTACGGCCGCGACTTGGGTGAGACCCGGAACCAGCGATGTGGGTGAGACCCTGAACTAGGGCCCACCTGGATGTATTATTTATATATCGATGCCATCCATCTGTTTCTTCAGATTATTTTAGGATGCACTCCCAAAATTGAAGAAGATGCAAATTTTAGGTGAACCACACTACAGGAAAAAATGCTCATTGAACGCCCACCATTAAAAACTTCCTAGAGTCCACCGTAATGTTTATTGACCATCAATCTGTTGATAAGGTCACGTAGTCAGGGATGAAAGGAAGAAACAAATATCAGGTTAATAGAAAACTTTCGTGGCCCACAAAAGGTTTTTAATAGTCATTTACTAGCGTTTCTTATGGCGTGGTCCACTCTAAATTTGCATCTTCTTCATATTTGGTACCATGTCATAAAATAAGCCGGAAAAGCAGATTAATGGCATGTATATACAATTAATATGGCTCCTACGGTCAGGGTACCACCCGCATAGCTGGTTCAGGGGTCTCACCGAAGTCGCGCCCTGTCCCAACTTGAAGCGCAGCCAGGTTGAAAAGGTTGCAGGAAAGGTCCTAATTGTTATGCGACAGGGCTTCTATATTAGCCATGAGGATTGTGCTTAAGAGGTTACTCGGGTTTAGAAGAAGATCAGTGTCTTCTTCAAATAATTAAGACCTTGAGTCTACAAGGTGAGTTCTTGAATCCACAAGAAGAAAGAGAGAAAATTCAGGTATTTTTTTTATTGAATAATAAACTAAGATTGCTCATTACATCACTTATTTTAATGGCTCCAAAACCTTAATTCGAATAGAATTTACCCGAAACAACAAAATCTCTCCCAAAGGCTAAGTTGGCCAAAAATAGAAACGACAATCAGTACTTACCAGAGCATTCTCGGTATTATTACAAGCAACTTCTGAAAAAGACAAAAATCATAAAACTAAAGGAATAGGGAGATATGATTAAAAGCTATGCATTTTATCAAGAAACGGATGTCTTCGGCTAGCATAGCGGGTTGGTTGACCCAGATTGATTGATAGGTCGTGTGTTTTGTGATGCTGTTTTATGGTCAATACTACTTCGAATGGCAATTTCTCCATATCCGGAATGAATCTCCTCAGATGCGCCTAGGGCCAATTATGTCACACCCTATGTAGGACTAGGCCCAGTTCTAGTGGACTATTTCCATTTTCATTGAGGCTTCATTTGTCCAGCTTTGCTAAGAATGCATTTGGTGCCTGCCCTACATCAAGATGTTTGCCATTTCGACTTAGAATTGGCCAGAAGTACTTATACTCTTAAATTTTATAGCTGGCAATTGGAGTGAATTCAATGGGAATTTGAGCAATACATTGGGCCATTGTCTCAGGCCAGATTTGATTAAGTAGTCTAAACACCACTAGTCGACCCAGACATTAATGCTAGTTCCATCTCTAATGATCCATTTGCTACCCCTGACTACCATTAGTTGAGTTGAAAGAATTCCTTTCCATGTACTTGAACCAGCGAATGTGGGACGGCTCTGTGAAAATCTTCTCTTTACAGATACTTGACCAATACACATTTTACAAGTCAGGATCTGACTCTAACCACCATCCCAACTTAGCTATAAGGGCCACATTCATGTGTTTTAAGGATTTCAGGCCTAGTCTACCCTTGTGTTTTAGTTTGCAGACTTTCTCCCAATGGATGCAATGACGGAAGGATTTGAATGCGAATGAATTTCATAGGAAGGTCCATTGAAATTTCTGAATTTCCACAGTCGCTTACCAGGGGAGTCGATAAATGGACATATGATGATTAGGGATTGGATTAATAACAGATTGTAGCAAGGTAAGCTGTCTAGTCACAGAGAGAAGATTTGCTTTTTACTCTTGATACGCTCAAGAAGGGTTTGGTAGTCGTTATGTTTCATTCTGCAATCAAGAAAAAGTATAGTATTTTGGTCTCCCATTCTCAATCAGACCTATCTAGCTTTCTGGAACTAAATGGATTGTTGATGTTTTAGAAGAAGGCAGTCTAATAAATCTTGGGTAGTGAAGGCGCAATTGTTCGATAATGGGAATTTGGGTTTGCTTCAATTCGACCTCTTAATTTATCAATCTTAGAGAATGTTCCCAATCACTTGTTTGTTCCACAACTTCAAGGCCTGTTTTAGAATTTTTAGATGTTGGCATAGTTGATAAGCCTGAGATCCTTGAATAGGTTGGTTCTAGTGAGGATTAGGCAGTGGAATTGATTGCGGTCCATCCAGAAGGCATGAAATTGAAAGGGATGAAGGCAAAAGGGTAGCAGGGGATGAGTGTCAAGGGGAACAGGGAGATAATGTAAGACTATCTAATGTAGGACGTGCCACGTATGCATTCATAGCACAGCTGGACCAAAAGAAGCCCAAATGAAAGCGGAAGTAGTCCAAAACTGGACCCAATCCTAGGTATGGCATGATGCAACTGGGTCCCCGGCGTGCCCTTCAAAACCCGATTCATTCCAGATATGGAGAAATTGTCATTTGAAGTGTTGACTGTAAAATGGCCGTAACTTTTAATCCAGACATCATCACAAAACATACCACCCGATCTTTATGTAACAGTGATTCCAGAATCAACTGACCTGCATGAACAGGCCATGGATGTCCATTTTGCTCAAAACCCTCGTCTTGAGGGTCGAAATCGAGATTTTAGAAAAATTTTACTTGGTAATTTCCATTTTTGTCTTATCTCCCTATTTTTACAGTTTTAGGATTTCCTTTTTTTTTTACAAGTTTCTTGTAATGATGCTACGAATTCTCCAGTAAGGCTTATTGGGACGTTTGTATTTTTGGCAAATTAAGCTTTGGAGAGAGACTTTTACTAGTTTGGGTAATTTCGAATTAGCATTTTGGTTCTCTTTATTAGTGGTGTGATCAAGAAATCATACATACATTATTCAATAAAATACTTAAATTTTCTCTCTTACTTTTTGTGTACTCAAGACCTTACCTTGTGGATTCAAGGTCTTGATTACTTCAGGAAGATGGTGATCTTCATTGTTATTTCACGCTCTTCCCTACGTCACTATCACTGGGAGGTGACTATGAGTTGCCAGAGGTACAAGGTACCCAATCTGCATTAACTAAACATCCATCCAACTGATATCAGATTAAAGCTTGACCATGCCGGCCATTCGATCGAAAGGTTGGGCAGTAGATCCAAAAGGAGGCTTTATGGAATCTGGCATCCAATGGATGAAACATCAGAGTCCATGGCTGGAGAAGAATTAGTTGATCTAGTAATCTCCATAGGTCTCCGTTATAGATCAGCATCCCCCTCTTTGTGGTTAAGGTAACAACTTCGGGCATTTTGAATTAATCCTCGGATGTGAACAAAACACAAAGAAGTTACTTGAGAGGGAGAAAATTCGAAATTCTGCTTTGGGTTTCCAAACCGTTTGATTTTTTCTTTCAGATGTTGGGATGTCGAAGGGGCCCAAAGAAATCGACCAGTTAGTGTCATTTTCCAGATGCCCAAAATAGGTTGTAGTAACTCTATAGAAATGATTTCCAGAGCAGATTCCTCCCTCTTTAGCTTGTCCTACATGAAAGCATCAATCATTCCCCGATCCTCAATCTCTTCTTCTTCCCTGTTATCTTCCTAGCTCTTGCTCTTATATCTTCAATTTATGTGATCCCTCTCTCTGGTTCAGCTACAATAATCTCCTTTCCTTTCTATGACATTGTTCATAACCAAATGAGTCCTTTGGTTGTGGACGTTGAATGAGGGGCATTATAGTGTCTCATGTTGCCATTAGGCATCAGGCGTCTCATATAGCCGAAGGGCATCATGAATTTGTCCATAAAGGGCATCAGATGGCCATGTAGCCAACGAGACATCAAATAGCTAATATCCACGGGACTTTCTTGAAGCATAGGGCTACTGAGTTGTGTGCTCGATTTAAATGTGATGCGGACATCTAGCCTTCAAAGTCTATCGGCGAAGAAAGCACCCACTACAAGCATCTTCCTTGTGGTTAGGCAATAATTGAGGAGCATTGAAGACTCTACGCACATGATTGCATGTGATTTGGTACATAGAAGACACGTGTGTAGGATGGAAGAAGACCCGACTGAAGGTCGTCGGGCGCCCGACCAAATTGGTCATCGGGCACTCGAAATTCTCCGATTTTAAAGATTTGCTTACTGGACGTTTTTTGTCTTAGTCGAGCACCCGACCAAATTGGTCACGGGCGCCCTACCACCGCGCAAACTGTTTTTTTCTAACTTGTTTTTTTACTTAATTTTTAGGGGTATTTTGATACTTCTATATTTTCTTATTGTTTATTTAAGTAGGCTAAGCCCTAAAAACAAGATTAGTCGATTATTATTGAATAAAAGCCTCTTTGGTTGCCTCCTTCCTCTCTCTCTCATGAAACTTCATCTTCTTCTCCAATCTTCTTCTTCTCTTTTCTTCTTATGCCCCACCAATATTCTTCTAAAGTAAGATCTTCTTCCTTCTCTCTCTCTCTCTCTCTCTCTCTCTCTCTCTCTCTCTCTCTTATCCCCAATCTTTGAAATCCTAAATTTGATAATCGAATCAAAATCCTAAATTCCCAAGTTTTTAAATCCCTAACCCGAGAAACTTTTTTTATTCCTAGGACTAATGATCCCCATTGATCGACTGGGTTAAGACTATGCAAGATCGGAAGGTTCCATCCTTCGCCGGATCCAACCATAGCAATAATTAAATCTCATACTTTGTGGTTGTGATGAATGGCCCGCACCATTGCATGTTTCCTTGTGATTTTCTTAGTTCATGATGATTGATGCTAGATTTTATATTATCATTGTCTTTTATTTCCGCTGGATTATATGAGTTCATGAGCATGCATCATAATTAGGGCATCCTGCATCAAAATGTCTATCACTTTATTGTAAGGATATGCATGATATACACCCAAAAGTATGTCATGATGAGTGGTTTTTATTGATATCTAGGAATAGGTTACATTTCAAGATATAATCTGGCATAGGCCCTTAATTATATATTTGTTGAGAAAACCCTTAATTAAAAGGTAAAACTAGAATGGTTATCTTGCTATGGAATAGCATTATCAATCCTAACTTATGGTCCTTTATTTTCAACATGTCTTGATCCTCGATCAAATTGGAGAAGAGGGGCTTGCGATGGCACTTGTGTGCACAAGTATTATTGGTCTCGCAATACCATAGTCCTTATTGTTGGGATTGGACACCTCTACTCTTCACGCATGAAGACGATCGGCCGGCCGGTCAGTCATAATGGAGCAAAGGCAGCAAATTGCCGGAACGTTTCTAAGCCATCCGGCCAGTGGGGGTGTCCGGCCAACCGATCGGCAGTTTCCTTATTGGATTGAATTTCTTGCGCGATTTTGCGCAAGGAGTTTCTAATTTCGGTTTTCCCTTATTTAAGGGGATGTAATCCGAGATTAGGGTTGTCGCCAATGGGCCAAGGGATTGAGAGGGTTTTAGAGCAAGAGAAAGAGCTAGGAGGAAGCTTGGAGTTTTCTGGGTTGAGGGAAAGGGTTGTGTTTGTCATTCTCATGTGAGAATTAGCTTTGTTAGCTTGGGATTTCTCTTGTGGGCTGTGATCCGGGTTGTGTTTCTTCTATCTCTTGTAACTTCTGAGATCATAGTGGATTGATGTTGCTTTGTGCCGTGGTTTTTACCCGTGAGGGGCTTTTCCACGTAAAAATCGGATTGCCTTCTTGTGTGTGATGATTTGCTTGTTGATTGCCATTCTGGTGTGTTCCTCACCTACTTTGATTGCTTCCGCTGTAGGGCTCCTAACCGCAACAAGTGGCATCAAAGTTAAAAGTTGAGAAGGAGGCAGAGAGAATCTGAGGCAAGGCATCAATGACGTCTTCTAGCATGAGATTTGATGTGGAAAAGGATTCCGTGAAAGAAAAACATAGAAAGCGATCGACATATATGAAAAAAGTAAAGTGGAAGAAGGTGAATCGGTACGCTAATATCTCAATCAAGTTTGTCGAATGCGATCAGGTTTAATTAGGAGCACTATTCATGGTGGAGTAGCGGGATCCACGGTTGCTTGTGTGTGGCATGCCACAAGGGCCACATGAGCGAGCGGGTGGTGAAGGTGCAAGGATGAAGTCAATGAGGCATGAGAAGTGGTGGAGCTATGATGATGACAGAGTAGAGATTGAAGATGGTGCGTGGCAAGGTGTTGCATGAAGATTAGAGTTGTGGTGGAGTTTGTTGGGATTGAACGCCTCTACTCTTCACGCATGAAGACAACCGGCCGGTCAGTCACGATGGAGCAAAAGCAGCAGATTGCTGGAACGTTTCTGGGCTATCTAGCCGGCCGATGGGGGTGTCCGGCCTGCTGATCGGCAGTTTCCTTATTGGACTGGGTTTCTTGCGCAGTTTTGTGCAAGGAGTTTGTAATTCCGGTTTTCCCTTATTTAAGGGGATGTAATCCGAGATTAGGGTTGCCGCCAATGGCCAAGGATTGAGAGGGTTCTAGAGTAAGAGAAAGAGTTAGGAGGAAGCTTGGAGTTCTCTGGGTTGAGGGAAAGGGTTGTGTTTGTCCTTCTCATGTGAGAATTAGCTTTGTTAGCTTAGGATTGCTCTTGTGGATTGTGATTCAAGTTGTGTTTCTTCTATCTCTTGTAACTTCTAGGATCATAGTAGATTGATGGCGCTTTGTACCGTGGTTTTTTACACGTGAAAGGTTTTTCCACGTAAAAATCGGATTGCCTTCTTGTGTGTGATGATTTACTTGTTGATTGTCATTGTGGTGTGTTCTTCGTCTGCTTTAATTGCTTCTGCTGCAGGGCTCCTAACCCCAACACTTATATGGTAGGGCTGAGATAAAGTCGGCTCTCTAGCACCTATCCCTTTGCACTAAGCACAAGTGCTACAATAGGTCTTTACATAGCATAGAGAGTTAGGTTGTGAGAGATACTAGTCTCATGTTGATTGATCCCCTGGTATTTGAACGGGGCTAAGGAAGCGCTCATGGCCTTAGTGCAGATGTCGTGTCAAGTCTGCACTATGGAGAAGAACCATATAAGATATGGCCTAGTGCATAACATCATGGAAACCCTTAAGAGGTCCCCTCTTATAGGAGATGGAATGTTAAGGCAAGTAAGGCTTACCTTGATGACAATCTCCGCCTAAAGTTTCTTAGGTCTTTAGTATGTTTGAGTGTCGAAGTCTTGAAGATCTCTCTCCTCGAAAAAGAGCTTCATGAGGTATTCACAGGCCTATAGACCCGATTTTCTCACCACACAGCAGATGCATTAGATTAAAACTTCTATGCTTACCTTACCAGTTTTGGTGAAGGGCGATTTGCAGATTGGCACAAAGGCATTGGTGCTCACATATAAATATCGTGATGGTGCTCACCCGAGACATCAACCCCTTGCTCGTCCGGCCAAACCCCTCTACCGGTTAGAAATTTAACAGAAACTACTCCAGTCATAATTGCTTAAAGTAATGGGGTAACATAATAACCATTTTGAAAAGCAAAAAAAAAAAAAAGTACCTGGGTGTAAATACCATGTTAAAGTGGTGGTGTTTTGTAAATTTCCTTTTAAAAATGACACCTATTAAGACAACCAAGACCGTTGCCTTTTATTACTCTATCAACTAATTCTATTTTAAGCCGTTGGTTTGAAGTGTGTTCATCAGAGGAAGCGAATGGACTGTGCCCTCGCCAACAGGAAGTTCCTGTAGGCAGAACCTATTTGCCCCAACACAATGTATGTGAGAAATCCAATCCATCCATCTGTTCTCCAAGTTCACGATAAGACAGGAGCTAAAAAATGAGGCAGATCCAACACTCAGTCGGGCCACACGATAGGAAAAGTGAGAATGGAAACACCTACATTGAAACATTTGTGGGGCCACAAAAGTTTTAGATCAGCCTACTATTTGTATTTTCAGTTCATCTCAGTGATAACAACCTCAAGAACAGTTTGGATGACATATATACATCACGATGTTCCAGATAAGGTTTCAACCGTGGGCGTATCCATTCACATTGTTTCCGGTCATGTGGCCCACCAGAGTTTTGTATGCACCTCAAAGTCCTATCGCAAGCTTGCAAAACTGATGGACGGACTGGATTTCCTACTGAAATCGTGGAGAGCCCCATAAAGGATTCACTTTTGGGGGTTCCACATGCAAATCGCATCCGTTCATCAGAAGGACAGGATCAAAAGATCTAAGTGTATATTTAACTATTTTCCATCCATATCTTTTAATTATTTTCAATCCATAGTAGGGCCCACTAGATGGAAGGTTATGATTGATACATCAACCCATCACGTGTTCACCAGCGACATGGCTTTACCGTACCCCGAGTCTTCCGCTCTGCTACTCTACCGCATCAGCATCATCATCATCATCATCGCCCCTTCTTTAAAATGGCTTTGGTTCTCTTTCTGCAGCTCTTTGGCTGCACTCTTTGCTTTTATACCATTCTTTTTGACCTTCTAAAAGAGGGGACTTGTCCTATGTTTGTTGGTGGACAGCTTTATAAAAACTCTTATGTAATTGGTCCAAAAAAAAAGGTGCACATGGCCCATGCAGATCTGACCGTTCATCTGGTGGAGTCTACAATGGAAGGCTCGTGGCTTAAAAATCATACCGATCCAACAAATCCCGAGCACCCATCGAGATGACTTTTGATTGATTGATGTGAACCCTCTCTTTTTTATCTGTCAGATCAGATGATTAAGATCACTTTATGGTGAAGGATTGGAATGGAATTTTCCTAGGAGATTGATTCTAAATCTGGGGAATGAGATTGTCCATTGGATCGATCCTTCCCTCTATTAGCCCAGCCTAGTCCATTCGATCAATCAGGACCGATCATTATGTTCAATGCAGAAAGCGTACCAAATCTGATGATTTCGATATCCGGCCAGTAGCCTATAAATGGACGGTTGATATCTTTTGCGGAGGGCCAATTCAACATTTTGAACCATCTATTTGTTGGGGCCTATCTTGAATAGATTATTTTTCTAACGAATCCCTTCCCTATCCACCACTTGGAAAATGGATGGCTATCGAAAAGAAAGTCAACCAACGGACGGTTTGGATCATCTGATCCATGTGATTTCTGCTTGGTACTCCATGAAACTTGTGGTGAACCCTATGGACAGTCCAGATTGATCAATTGGACGGTCGTACTACAACTAATACCAATTTCTCTCTAAAATTTAAAAGAAAATAAATCTCGTATTGATAGTGATATTTGAGAAATAAAGCAACTGAGAGTGATTCTCAAAGGATAAAGAGCAGAGGAATTCAGATCATAATAGGCTCTTGAGTCAATAAAATTGGGGCCCATGGTCTGACAATCCAGACCATTGATCTGAATAAAATTGGGGTCCATGGTTTGGTGATCCAGACGGTTGATGTGAATGATGGGCCACACTGCAGATGGATTATGCCAAAAAAAACTTCCACTAGAAGATCCTTAACTACCCAATCATGGGCCTTCTTTCATTGAATATACACCATTGTTACAATCATTTTCCTTCACTGTCAATTTGCACGCCATCAATGAATATTTAGTGAATGGTCCACCAAGATCTGCGTCACCAGACAAGATCTAGATCGCTAAATCATGGACCCCACTTGTACAAAACAATGGTCCATGTCAAAGATCAAATAAAGAAAAATCACTTGATTTGTGGTGTTTTACTTTCAACTGTCTATTTCACTAAACATTGTTCAAAAAGAGAGGAAATGTGACAGAAAATTTCCCACAAGACCATTAATTGAGGGATGCCCCATTTCACTAAAAACAGAAACATCTGAGGCATATCTAATTCTAAGGGACCAATCACATCAAGTGGGCCACACCTAGAACTACAAAAATCTACTGACTACAGTTCACAACAACCACATGTTCGAGCAAAACTACCTTTAGGATTACTCCCGTATCTAACAGACATACTGCAGTTATGTGCTGCTGAAGTTAGAGACTCAGTTGAAGAAGAAACACTGACCCGTTCCAGATTCCTTCCCTTATGTACACTGCCGAGCGGTTGATTCGACATTGAAGAATCCAAAACAAAACCATTAGTCTCCGAGAAGAATCTCGTCTGTGGCCTGCAAGACGGGGACGTTTTGCAGGAGATGGTGCTGTTGGAATACTCCGGAGCTCCGTATAATGGGCTAAATATTGAGGAAAATGGGTCAATGTTAAGTGGGTCGCCATAATCTACGGTGCTGAACGAATCTCGGGTACTCTCAGTGGTAAAAGACGATTCGTCCGAGCTTGTGAAAAGGGACCAGTCGCTTGACGTGGCATCAGAGTAGTCCGTGCATATTGAGTCTGCATAAGTTTGCTCTGTGGGCAGGATGTTACGGTCTGCCACATGATGCGGCGATGGACGCCCTGAAAAAAACATGATGTTGCTTGGTTTGCATTGTCCATGTCTGGAGGACTTTTGGGGTTTCGAAATCCAATGCTTGGCAGAAGATGGAGCTTGGAATGGGGAATTTCTCCTTGCACGTACTCTTGGGGGGCGTGGGTGAGACCTGTGCAGGACCCAACAAGTAAACCAAAAAGAACAATGGAAATGAACAAAGCTTGGAGAATTAAGTGCTTGTTTGGGTGCCACCCAAAAATGAAGTAGAATTCAGGGGTGCAACTTGGGTCTGGCTCAACCCAAAACCGACTGGCCCAACCTGAAATTTTGGTCAAGTTGGGTAGGATTGGGTTGAGGTGGGGCTGGAAATCCTCAACCCAACCCTGGGTCAGGTTCAGCTCAGGTTGAGGCCTCAGGCAACCCGACCCTATATTACTCATATGGTTTTACTCATAGTTTGCAAACCAGGCAAGTCAACCATGGACTTGGATGAGTCAACCCAACCCAGTCGCTAACCTGGTCAATGGGTCAGAAGAACAAGGATGCATGGAACTCAGGCCTGGTTTTCTGAGTCAACACGTGACTTGATTGACCCAGCCAAGTCATAACGGGTCAGGCGAGTCTTTGTGGTGCAGATTTGTAATTTAAAAGAAAAGACAGAAGCGATGCAAATCTCGTACTGTCATTGAGTGTTTTATTCTTTCCATTTTCTTCTCATTCTTTCCCTCTGGATTTTTAGGTTGCAACATCTTCCTCTTTTTCTAGGGTCTTCATCGAAGAAAAAGAAGAAGAAAGAGGAGTCCTGTTCAGCAAACTATTGTATGAATTATTAATTACTATTATTGTATAAGGTACTAATATTGTTTGGAATCATGATGGAAGTTATGGCGTAGGTTTTTACACTGGCCACCAACTTGAGACAACCCTCCTTCATCTGGGCTTAGGACTGGTAATGAGAGCACGAAACTCCCACAGGCACAATGTAATAGACTATTACATAGGTTGATTACAAATTTACAATCAAGCTCTATTTAATAGTCTAGTAATGGGCTGATTACAATCAAAACAAGTGGAATGGCGGAACAAGATTCATTTAGCCGGCCCCAATTAATTGGGGGTAAAGCTTAGACGATGATGATGATGATACTAAATCTTTGGCTCAACCCGGCCAACCGGACCCAACTCAAGATGGGTTAAAAGTTGAGGATACAGTATGTCTTTTAGGTTGGGCTCGGGTTGTGGAGTTGGGTTGGAGTGTGCTACAGGTTAACACAACTTGATGGCTGGTTGGACTCAGGTTGACCCTCAACCCAACCTGACCTGAACAAGTTGCAAACCTAGACGAATTACTGCCTGCACAATTGACATGCCAGAAGAGGGTGCCCTGTTTTCTGAAGAACCCATTTGAGGGAGGTGTGATTTACCACCTCCCGCACACCCATGACATCCAAACTATCCACAGTAATGACCATCGAAACGGCATCCCCTGAAAAATCGGGCTTGTTGATAAACAGGTGGGCCAGTCTGACAGGAACTGACTTCACTAATTTATTAAACCCTTTTCACGATGGCACCCGCAAACACCCTTAGTAGTCTTTTTTTTTTTTTTTACCTGGAGTAAAATAGGATGTATGCACCTTCTGACATCACCTGACTCATCGGCACTGGCTCAACCTGTTAACTCAAAAATGACATCAGATAATTAATTAGCATCCTGAATACACAATACCACATATATTCCTCACATAGTTCTAGAGTTTCTCAGGTCCTGAAAGTTGGGAGAGTCAACTCAGTCTTGAAACTCAGCTGAGTCGATTAACTAGGTCAAAGTTCAAGTTAAAACACCTTTGCAAGTCAAGTATCCAAATGCCCCATGAAAGAGGCAATTTTTCCATTATGGGAAAAAACAGAGGAACTGGGTCCACCTTAATTAGTGTTTCAATACCTCCCAAACGATTTGAAAATCAAAGGCATGCCAGTTTCAAAAACACCAACATTTAAATATTGACTACAAAAGGGAAATAACAGCAAGTAGATGATGTTACCTCAGTGTCGTCTATCCTCAACCATGTCCCTTGTAAATCTTTCACATATGACACGTAATGCCCAGAGAATGATGCATTCAGCGTGTCCAAATGCACAACGACACCATACAGTGTGTAAAGGGGAGGGCTGTCACCAGTCCCGGTCATGAATGGAATCATGTCCAGCATGTCGGGGAAAGAGATGCATTTATTAATTTTACCATATTTCCCTGTCTAATGGAGCAAAACCCACAACCAAAGAAACAAATAAGGCACTAATCATATGAAACATTTCTGCAAAGATATCTAGTTTTGAATAGGCAGAAACAATGTTCAGAGTATCGGAATGTGTATCATATCAGGAATGCATCACAATAAATTCATCCTGCGACACATTGCAAATGTCTGCATCCCTATATGGGGATGCATTGGAAAGTATGCTTGAATCATGGCCACAAGTTTTCTGGTAAATAGATAATATATCACGATGTATCACTGTAGGATTCTAATCCGATAAAAAAAGGGTGACTTTATCGCCTCCTTTGTTATATTGCCTATGTATCACAATATATCAATAATCTTTAACATCATTATCAAAATATATCTTCTATATATAGAAAAATCCCTAGATTCCACCCATAAATTGGCAGTTTTCACTTTTAAACTTACATCACAACTATTTAGTCTACTTGAGTAGTGAGAGTTATTTATTCATTCTTTTCTTGTAACAAATAGCAACGTCCCCAAGATGCCCAATCATCAATCAGAATCATCCATTCAATAGTCCCATTGGGAGCAAGCCAAGTGCAAGAATCACACTGATGGGATTATCCTAACTCTTTGAAAGGGGCCAATTTGTTACAACAATCATAGATCACATTGTTAGAATCATCAAGCCAAAGTGCTACTTTGCAATCATAAGTCATCAAAAGTGGGATCTATGGAATAGATGTTTCAAGAAGATGATTGATTGGATCTATTTTGTTTCTCGATTCAATCTTGATTGTCCATTTTCCATGCCATTGATCCGATGTTTGGGATAATCCAACTGGCATGATTTTTTGCAACATGGTTTCCCTTAGTTGTATGAAGTAATGGACTGTCCAAATCAATGATTGGTTGTACCATGTGTCATTTAAAAGCTTCGGGGACATTGCTAACCATCCCATGAAGGTGGGGACGTAGGGATTCAATCTTCACGAGAAATGTTTTATATTTTCTGTAGAATACAGTGTTCATGCAATTATGTTGCTTCAAGTATCATTTGCATAATATGAATGTGCAAGTTTCATGATCCCATTAATTTTAGAATATTAAAAGTGCATATTATTCGATATTCTTACATATTGTTGTATCTTATTCTTAGAGTTATTTGTAAAGGCAAACTCGGATGGCCTCCCCCTTTAGGCATTTGCTTGGTTTCCTAGGGGTTTTGTATTCTTTCCTCGCTTTGCGAGTTTTTTTAATAATATTGCCGTTAACTCTCAATATATATATATATATATATATATATATATATATATATATATATATATATATATATATATATATATATATATATATAGAGAGAGAGAGAGAGAGAGAGAGAGAGAGTATTACCATAAGCTCCTGTAAAATCCTAAAATCATTACCGATTAACCCCTTATACAGTACAAACATATAATTTTTAAATCATTTTACAGTGATATGGTTTATATTGATTTGTATCATCAATGCATACCTACACATTCCTCCCTAGATAATTTTAAAGGATCTGGTATCACACAAGGCCCAAAATTACACGAGGTATCCTTATTATCTTGGAAATGTTTTGCAACAAATTCATGTAGCTATAATACGTTTAAACAATATTTTGAATTTTAGTCTGAAATTCAGCAAGGTGACACCTATTTGTTAGGCACACGCTCTAAAGTACAAAAGGATGTCATCAGTCCCCACCATTTTTACCTGAAATCGCTTTAAAACAATTGTGAGGATGTTTGGCGCCTCATGTATGCTCAACTGCTTTCTCGCTTTAACATACGCGGCACACCTTTTGTTCCAGCATGAAACACAAAAATATAACGAGCAGATGTAGAAGATGGAATTTTGGTGGAATTTACACAATTTGCTACAGATGAGATCAGTTCTGAAAATAATAATTTAAAATCATCAAACCTTCCACATCTGTACATATTCTCCCCATCCAAATCCTCAGGAGCTGTAAATTGAGTAAGTGCATCCTCCAATGACTCGACCCAACCTTGTATCTCCAATGTAAGATCCATGATGTTTTCATATCGCTCAGACTCATGATGGCATTTCAGACACTTGACCTGGTTTGGAAGAAACGAACTTATTAGTATTAATAGTGATTCCAGCAGTCAGATGAATAGCAATAAGGTGGGTCTCACGATATGTGCCGTGGTCCAGAAATCAGGCTGGTCCAGCGACTCCAGTCATCAGGTGGGGCATATGTGCAAACTGAATATGGATTGTTCAACTCCTTTAAGTTGTCCATTTTTTAATAAACAAGTGGGCAACAGTTCTTTGGGGCACTGCACATAAACTACAGGGCCTACCCGATGAATGACCCAGTTCTTGAACACACATCGAGAGAGTAGAATTAGGAATCCTACTTTTCCAAGCATGGATTTAAGTAGCAGTTTCGGAATGTAACTCGTCTGGGTACCAAAGTCGGTATGACTCACCCCGACTCGGTCCCCTATTGGTGTGATGACTCATTTCATTTCGAACCGAAACCAATACAAGGACAAATTTTGAAACCATGTTTACAAGTACCCATCGTGTTTCTAAACCAGTATTGGGTCTGGTAGAAGTAATAATCTCACTAATCACCTTTGATCTAAGACGACCACCAAAAATCTGTTGTATCAATGTTGTTTCTTGTAAACTGGAATCAACTTCCTTCTCACCACCCAGTCCCTCAAGGCATATAGATTGCATGGATGTAACTAGAAGCCTGAATGTAAACAGCTTTGTCAAACATAAAAGAGAGAACACTAGTAAAAAATAAGGTATCCATGAAAGTTAAGAAGTATGTTCTTGCAGCGTGAAATCCATATCCATGCGATCAAGACATGTTTGTCAGTGTAACATGGACATGGGGTGTCAAACATAACATTGGAAGATACAATAAAACAAATCTTAGATAAATGGAAAAATGTTAACTCTATGACTAGCATATAAATAATGAAAATTATTATGATAGGAAACAAAAGAAAAAATGATAGGGGTCCCGTCCTACTTCTGATATACATGTCAACACGTGTCCAAGCCTCAATTGTCTCAATTCTTTTGAAAAAAGGAGTTTTGTTACGAACATCCAAAGGAAGCTGAAGGCATTACCCTTGCACCACAATCAAATTGGCAAGTACACCTTTACACACCTTAAAAATTCATGGGCATCTTCTTGATCTCCACCACCCATCCGACAGCCAATATTCCGCATGCGCAACAGTATTCTGCTAGGAGACAGCGGGCCCCCACCTTCCCTCAACATCAATACATGCTGCTCCAGTTCACACAGGAGGCACCAATCTTTTGCCCGGCCTAAGACATGTATGAAATAGACAAAATGAAGTTTATGCATGCGTCCAAACAAGATGAGTAAAATCTGCTTGTTTACAATTTGGGCATGTGAGAATTGAAAGAACTACATGTTTTTGAATGCGATCTCCGAAGCAGGTAGATGATCAGAGGCTTCGTGCAGGTCAAACATTGCAATACAGCATTGGCATAGCAACTGCAAGGTTGAAAGAAGAAGAAAAATCAACAATAATGACAATAATAAGAGAGTATAGAGATCCACTATTTACACCCACACTTGATGTCAGCACCCTTTCTTTCTAGTTTGGTAATTCAATATTATATAGCCAAAAGTGGAACAGAAAGAGTGCCAACATCAGTCAACACTGGACGGTGATATACAAAGAACCAGTATAAATTCATTTCGTATCCAAGGAGAAGTGTGGAGGAAGCATATAAATAATAGAATTAAATACTCTAAGAATCCAATCAACTTTATGTTAAAATATAATAAAACTAATCTTCGCATGCATGTTAGCAACTGACTTTGCTGACATTTTGTTTGAGTTTGTAGGTTTGTCTTAGAATGTTTAATGCAGGGGCATTTTCACACCGGGCTCGAGTCGGGTGGCCTATGTGAAGCGGGGGCACATTCAGGGTAGGCAGCCCATGTGAGGCAAGTGGCTCGTGTGAGGCGGACCCGTGTGAAGTGGGGCCCACAAGGGGGTTTTGGCCGAGGGCCTGACCTGGGCTATTGAGATAAAGGGATTGATTCGCCATGCTCTATTAGTTCGAGCTTTTAGAGCAAGTGGTTAGTTGTCCTGCGTCAATGTTTCGCTTGTTTCTACTTTGGTCACTAGATTTCCTTTTTATGATATCAAGGCAAGATGACCCACGTCTCATTTTCTTATTTACGTTCGTTTATAGTTTGATTTGTTCATGGTCATCATGGTCAAAATAAAGCAGCTATAAGCACCACATAATCAATTTGGCAAACTGAATAGCTGGCAAGCATCCTGGGTATGAGAAGAGAATTGGCAAGGGGTGTGTATGATATAAGCCAATAGTTGGCCTGCTTCCTATTGAGCATGGGCCATTGCTGTGTTTCTTTAACTGTCAATTTGTAGGCCATAGATCAAAGGATTAGTACATTCCAATCTGGGCAAAATTTGGGCTTCCCATGGGGAACCCAATATCAAGAGTTTGGATAGAAAACTGTGGGTCCCACATGTATGGAATCATCTTGTGCCTTGGCAAACCATACTCTGTTGGACAAGCACCTCAGCAAAATATACATTTGCTTAGGTGAGGCTGATAACCCAGGAAATCCTCAACCATACTCTTAAAGTCCATGGATCAAATAAGCAGGAAGATGTGATCCAATATGACAGTACCTGTTTCCACAATTCAAAAGGCCTCGCGGAGATAAGTCACAGACTTCACAATGAAAGAACTTGACAAATTCCTCATAAGGAAACAACACCTGAGACATCAAATTCAGACACGTGAAAAGGAGATCTTTTGTTTGTAGCTTCAGAACTTAGAAAATGATCAACCCCATGCTTTGATTATTCACCCACAAAATAGGGAGAGTGTATCATTCGATATTAAACCTTATTCTTCTTAGGACCGTCGCTTGCAATTCCCGATGTGTCCCATCTAGGGAGTTTTGGTAATTTCTTCAGGCCCATCATCATTGCATCTCCCATTTTTGAGATGCCACTGTTGCCTGGTGAAGGGACGGTTGCAGAAGCACCACTTTGAGGGATTTCTGGGCAAAAACAAACAGCATTAGAGGCCACAACAGCCAAAGAGTTGAAAGAAAAGAAAGAAAAAAGTTTTCATATAGATTTTGAGATAGTCCAAGATAGCCTACTAGGGTCATTTGTCATGCGGGTCATCTTCTTTTCAATCCCTGGACATGGATATTCTCTTGAAGCTTTTGGCGATCTTTGAGATACTGAAATGGTAGGACTGGGGCTCTTAGATCTCTTGCTTACTTCGACCGAGATCTTTTCACAAGAAGAGCTTAAGTTCAGTGTTCCATTACTCGAAAAAGATTCCCTGAGGAAATTACCATTATTTGAACCCAAGTCCACCTCAATTTCACGTGCATTTATCACATTTTTCTCTGAATATAGTGAGGCTGAGATGCCAGGCGTGCCACTTGATTCAATTGCAATTCCATTATGACCTGTTAATGTGTAAGGCGGGTGCATAGCATTTCTTGGAACAGCACGTCCATGGACAGAATTGGAAGGGCTGCTCTGAATATCATCAGAGGAAGCAACAGAATTGCCATTTCCTAACTGAAAGCATAAGGGGCGGAGAATGATGGTCAGAAACATACATCTGAAATCAACCTGATTCTAATGTGGTGTTTTATGACGCTCAATTGATAGAATTTTCTTCTTCTTTTTTTTCTTTTTTTCTTTTTTGTTTGACCCAGCAAAGGTACAGGAGTGGCCCACCTTTCTGTAATCTAACCCATTGATCTTGGGCCACAGGAGAGGTAATGCCCCACTATCTCCCCAATCATATGATCCTAGCCTCCAATGAAAATGGATAATTACAACCAATGATCCACAGTAAACAGAAGCCCAATACAAAGGTTAGGATCCTACATAGGGGAAGCTTATATATTTTTCTGGTATCACCCATCCACTCTGGGAGCACTATGAACTGTTTGGATCACCAAAAGGTGGGGCTCACATATAAAGTCCATCAGGCTGAGCAAATACTCAAGCAAACATCATATATTTCCTCAGCCATAATACATGTGCTATGGGGACCAGATTTAGAAGTAAGAACCTTATTTCTCTTAGGAGTTTCCATCGACTGAGGAAATGTAGGCATGGTAGTTGTGTTTAAAGTTGGAATGGTGGCTCCGCTGCCATCAATGTCCTCTAAAGAACCAAATGAAGCAGTGTCTTCACATTTCAAGATATCTCTATTAAATTTAGAGGAAGCCTGTCTGTCTGAAAGCTTTCTCTCCGCTGTCGAAACTTGAGATGCATCAGCTGCAGTACTAGTAGCAGCTGAAGTTGCAATTGAAGGATGAAGTGATATGTCTGGAGGGATCGCATCCAGCATAGGCTCCTTGATATCAGGTTTGAAGAATGATGACTTTGGATTCTCATTCCACAGCACACTCTGGTGAATGGATCCCTTGATTGAGGAAAGATCGGAAGACCAATGTGAGTTGCTATCATCCGACTGCAGGCATTCTTGCTTATGACCTTGCCTCCAATGAACAATCTGGCACTTCCCGGAACTGCAAACGGGTTGTGAGTTCAACAACTTCTGAAGAAAAATAGAAAGAATCCAAGTTATATGAATCGAGTCTAGTCTACAAGCTAGGGATTGAAACGGCAAAGTCATGGAAGGGCGTATTCTGCTTACAACTGCATGGCCGTGATACCTTACATGAATTCAATATATTAACTGAAATGAAATTTAACCATGCAAGAAGCCCAGTAAGATCATACTGTATCAGATTAGATATGGGCTATTCCTTATAATTTATACTGGCAGGTTGATGTCATATACAGATGCAAATCATATTATGCTCTGGATTTCACAAATTCCAACAGTGGATCTTCATTTTGGTGGGGGTGTCAAAGGACCTGGCCATAAGAATTTGCAAAGAAGCTCTTGAACCCTGGAGAATGGCTGTCCTCTATGACGAGATTAGAGAGCTTACATTTTTTTTTCTTTGATAGGTAGAAAAAGCTTTATTAATAAATAAAAATAAAAAACAAAAAAGAAAGAAAGACCAGTGCGCCATACAAGGCAGCCGCATTACACAAAAGGCCCAACCAAGGGGGCATCCCCTAAGGAAGCAGGGAACCCAAGGCCTCCTCCGAAGGCCAAACTTCTTCGAGGCGTTTAACTCTACCAATAACAGCAGAGACTGGCACACCAATGCTATTAACGGTGTGGTTGTTCCTTCCAAATAGACCAGAGGATAACCACAAAACAGGTTCCAGTTAAGTTTTTGCCTGTTGCAGGGTAAACGAATGCTCCAAACTTCAAAGATCTGTTGAATATAGCTCGGTATAGCCAAGGCCACTTTGAACTGCTGGAGGCACCATCCCCAAACTGCATGGGTGAAATGACAGTGCATAAATAGGTAGTCAACAGTTTCGGCATCTGCAGGCGCAAACAGCATCCATTGACAATGACCATATTCCAGCATCTAAGGCAAATAGGCGATCCACCATAAGGATATGCTCGCAGCCCACTAGCCATGCAAAAACAATGGTTATAGGAGGAGCTTTTGACTTCCAAATCCTTCCCATTGGGGCAGCAGTAGTATCAACAAAGGACAATTTTCTGGCCAAATGACTTACCCAGGAAACATACAGTTCCTTCTAAGCACTGGACCCCACGGTGTTTGATTTCCCACCATCTCATAGCAGTCCCCCACCTTGGCATCCTTGAACAAGGCCAAGGAAATAAGACGAGTGAAAGCTATCCACAACATAGAGTCCCCACACCAAAAGTCATTCCAAAAGCTAGCTTCATGACCATTACCAACACCCACAGCCACTCTAAGGATTAGAGAGCTTATATTTGTTGAGAATACAAACTCAACAGTTTCTGTTTTGTGTCTTACGGTATCGTCCCTATTGTAAATGCTTATCTTTATAAAGGTCTCATGTTACCTAACCATTTGGTGAGGTGACTGTGTAAGCAAAGTAGCCATTTGAGTACGTGGAAGCTCTAATCAAGTAATAGTGCTCAGCCCCTCAATACAAATCTTGGTTTTCTTTTCTTGTTTTTAGTTGGTTTAACAACACTGAGGACAAACATTCTTTTCCCATCGTTTCGGGCAGAGCATGACCCAGTGTATAAAGAATAACATACTAGAGAAGCCTCAAAATTATAGCAAATATAAGCAACTGATAGGAACTAAACCAACAAAACCTTGATCGGATCCTCAGAAGCTTTTTCAGAATTAGAAACAAATCCCTCCCGTAAATATCCAAGGAGAAAAGGAAAGTAAAAGAAACTTGAGCTGATTGAGAGGAAACATGAAATTGAGGATATAAGAAGAAAAGAAAGAAGAGAACATCCATACCAATATCGGACCGACTTGCATCTTGAGCAGCGAGTAGTGGCAGGAGCAAAGCATCTTGCACACTGATGAAACCCAGTCTTTGAAGAAGACCCAACTGGGATCACACTAGCAGTAGCCATAGCTTCTACCCTGAAAGCTTCTTCAGATGCCAATTGAGCAAGCATACCTATCCTCGCCTTCTTTTTTGCAGCTTCATTCCATTTCCCGAGTAAAATGTAAGTGACCAGCGGAAGCACAACCAAGACCAGAAACAAGGCGGGTATATCAGTTTCCCTTGGTTTGAGCATGTCCCCACCTCCAACATACTCATGTCCAGTTCCCACTGGATGCTTCTCAGAAGGAATCCCACCAAGTTGAAGAATTCAAGGTTTCCCTTCCATGATAGGAGAAAAAAAAAATCAAGGATTGCATCACTGTTTCTTCAAAAGCAAGCGGGAATGAAATTAGTCAGATTTTTGGGATCTTAGTAACAATTTAAACAATTAGGCCAACAAAACAAATTCGTGTTTGCTTAGGGCTCCACTTCCATTAAAAGGAGAGGAAAAAAGAATAACAACAACAACAGACAAGCAGTTTGTTTTCTTGGACAGCAAGAACAACAACAACAACAAAAAAACATTAACTAAAGTCACCATTAAGCCAGATCATACTCGTGCTTGCTTCAATCAAACATGTTGCATACATTTCAATCAACCATAAGGTGCAAATAGTGGGCCCACTGTGGATGGGGCATATAGCCCAAAAAATCACATTTGACCCGAATATCCCAACCATCTGATGACTCAAGCCAACAAGCATTTGCCTATTGAATTTGGATATTGAATATTTTCCTTCATAACAGCCCATTTGTTTGTGTCATCACTCATCAGGTCATTGTGATTTTTAGGTTGTGCCCTATCCGTAGCGATAGGCACAGTTTGGCCTGTCTGCATTGACTGGTCAAAGAAATAGGTAAGGGCAGATGCATGCATGAGCCTGACCTGCCATATTCTGCCAGAGTATTGCTCTTTAAACAGGTTGAAGTTTTGAGATTACAATTCCATTTTATTTGAAAGAGTTGATGTCTAAGAACTGAGCTTCGCCTAGGTTTGACTTCATAGAAAAGAAAAAGCTATGACCAGCTCCACCTACATTCTCTTTGAATAAAAAATCCTGAAATAATGATTAAAAGGTGGAGGAATTCAGAGAAACTATTAGCATATTATGTTTGGCTCGTTTGGCTTGGAAAGCAAGAAAAATAATTAGTGATTTTTGGGATTTCTACTCTTAGTAGAATTTCCAAAAAAAAAAAATAATAATAATAATAAATACTCATTTGGATGCAAATGAGCTCTTTCTATCCAATGCCCACCATAACTAATTTTTTGAAATTCAAATAAAAGTACAAATTCCAAAGACAAGAATTAATTTTTCTCCATTCGTGGAAGGGCAACAAGCCAAACACACCCCTAAACAATCAATTTGAAGGAAATCCAGCTCCAATTACAATACCCATTCAGACAAGCATGCATCTTTGTTGCTTAAATACAGGAGCAGAAAGACATGAAATCTGTGGATTTTAAGAGCGGCAGACGTGATAAAAGCTAGAAACTTACCTGAAACGACGAAGATTCGCAACAGCCCAGCTTCAAGCAAATCTGCACACAAAGAGAAACAAAATTTAAAATAAAATCAAATCAAATAAAAGGAAACATTAAAATCTCATCTTTCGTTTCTTCCATGCTACAAGATTCTTTTCTACAAAACCAACACAGAATGCATCATTCTCAGAGCAAGATTCACAAGAAAACGGACGAAAATAGAGGAAACGGGTTACCTTTTTAGGTGAAAAGGAAGAAGAAGCAACCCAACTTCATAAAACCAAGATTTCGAGAAAACCCATTTCACTAAGCTTCTTCTTGCAGTTAAATTTAAGAGGGAAAAATCAAACTTGAGACGTTTTTCTAGACAAGATCCAAGTGAAAGCCAGTACTTCCAGAGAAAGATTCCAAAAAAGAAAATAGTGGAAACTGGATGAAGAAATCAGCGTTTTAACTTGCATGAGGAAGAAGAACAAACTCATCTTCCAAAAATCAAGAATGAAAAGGAAAAGAACGCATTTCCCCTTCTTTTGCAATTTCACAGAAAAGATAGAAAACAAGGACCTATTTTTCTAAGAAAATCCAAAAGAAATCTAGCATTTTTCCACTTGAAATATTAACAGCAAAACGGATCATCCTTATTTTCCCTTTTTTTTCAGCTTTGAGTGAAGAAGAAGAAGAAGAAGCAGAAGAACAGCTTACAGAACCCAAGTTCAAAAAGAAAAATCAAGATTTCACATCAAACCCACTTCAGCAAGCTTCTGATTCGGTAATTTCACAGACAGTAAAAAAAGAAAAGAAAAGAAAAGGGTCTGATTTTCAACAAAACCAAACGAAACCCAGTATAAGATTCCAATAGAAATGATGAAAACAGGAAAAAGCCGTTACCTTTTTTTTACTCCCCCCTCTCTCTCTCTCTCTCTTCACCTTACAAATCCCATGAGATCCTTTGATTCCTCAACTGCTAGGCTAGTAAAACAGTTCTTCTACATCACCTCCCAATCCCCTCCTCTTCTAATTCCACCCATTAAAAAATACACTAAAAAAATACCCAAAACCCTCTCTCTCTCTCTCTCCCTCCCAAAAAAGAAAAAGAAATAGGTAACTATTTTTAGTTCTCTCTTTGGGCTGCTGCTTGCACTGGGTGTACTTAGTTTTACAATCCTTTTCTCTTTTTCTTTTCTTTTCTTTTCTTTTTTTTTCTTTAATCAATTTTACTTTGCAGGTGGAAGTACAGAGTCCATGAGAGAGAGAGAGAGAGCTGTCGTAGGAGAAATTAAAATTCTCTCGCAGATATCATCGAGTTTAAAAAAGCTAAATTAGATTTTATTCGTTAATAACTAATCCAATCTTGTAGTACAATGATATCCATTTGTCAAGCACCTTGGCGGGTCCAGACCCGAAAACTGCTGCAATTGCAACTCTTCAGAAATCCCAATTTGGTGTGGCCCACCAGTACCTGATGTTTGGTGCTTTTGCTCGTAAAAGGAAAAATGGGAACTGCTGGCTGCAGACGCCTCGCACGTATAGATGAATCAAGCATGTGTAAGATTGGTTTGGCTTGTTAGGCGGTTGTATTCTCAACGTGTCGATTACATGCATCTAAAATAAGAAAGATATGATCGTCTGGTGGGCCACACGTGTACACAGAATCTAAGCCGTTGGTAGGTTTTTTTTTCCTTGCAGGTGTGTCCCACCTGATATGAGGCACAAGGCTTTTTAGATATATCCATGCTATAGGAGCACCTGGTGAGGGGTTGTTGCATGGTGCATGTGACGTGCGAGACAAGGCACTTTTCGAGTACAATGATAGAGCTACTCATTTTTCACCAAACCTGCATTTATCATTTTCCACTCGATTCAAGTCATCCTTCTTGTTCTTTTATTTTCCTTTTTTGAAATCAACCTCACTTGCCTTCGAGTCGAAGTCTCATCCCCCACTAAAATACAAAAAAAGTATATATCAAAGTTAGTTGGATTTTTTTTTTATTCTCTAAGAAACGATCCATTATCAATGGCTTACCTATTAAAAAACACCCAATGCATTTTTATCAATAATAAAAATCATTTGCAGGTAACGGCATGGAATCAAGAAGGAAGGTCAAGGGTTGGGCAGCAAATATGTACCCACACCTACACTATTAGTCACACTTTGATGTTAGCCTCCTTCTACATTAGGAATGAATGATGGGCAGCAAACATGCATCGGTAATATATTCTCCCGTGAAGCCATTGTTTATAACGTGAGTGTCTATCTTTGCACTTGTTCGTATATTTTCATGTGGAGTTTCATTTTGCACAAGTGGGCATGTTAATGTACCTTAGTACACATTGATTATATTGATATGGCATCTTTAATGGCTCGAGCTATTAGAGCAATGGATTGTTTAACAATAATAAAATGAACTTTTTTAATAAATCTTTTAGGTTGAAAGCAAGCACCTAAACTTGAGCCTTCCTTTTATTTCCTAACTTAGTAATAACCTAGTAATCTTTTGGTTATAAATAAAGTATAACAATAATTTTTATCAATAAATGATTATAAATAAGCAATAATCATTTATTCTTATAATTATAAGGTGACATCAACTATATTTGATTGCAATGATGATTTTACTACCTTATTTCTTTCATCTAAAAGTCAATGTAAAAATAATGGGCCTAAAAATCACAATAAAAAAGATTATTTTATAGTGTGAAAATGATTATAGCTTGCTTTACCTATTTTCTTTTCAAGTGTATTTAGCTTTTATTTTACAAATCATAACTCTTATTTAAATAAATACTTAGAAAACTAGTGACTTCAAATAAAATTTCCAACGTTTCTCAATCTCTTTGGAAAATAATTATTTGTAAAAAAACATTGGACCAATGCTAACATTCCTCTAACTGAATTCCCCAGCAACCATGCATGGACCGAATGATTTACCTAGACAGCTCAGTAAGCTGGGCCGGCCCTTAAAAAAAAAAAAAAAATTAAAGCTTTGAAAATCTTCGCATACGTGTTTCAGGTATTGGCTGTTCATTTGCTGGCCCAAAATAGGTAGGCCATATTCCACACTTAACAGACCAATCCTAACCATCCGATGGAACCTCTTGCTCATTGAATGTAGACTAACGATCTATATTTCGGTTCGTACGTTGGTCCAGGATAGATAGTCCATATTCCCAAAAGTACACACGGAACAATCCTACCCGCCTGATGGGGAGCCTTTTGCTCCTTGAACGTAGACTTATCCAAATTTCTCGTGATTGTCTATGGCAGTCAGCTGTTTTTTTATCATTTCCCTATATATATATGATTTTTGGGACAGAGTACATCCATCAAAGAGCGTAGCGGATAAACGGTCGACACCTCATACACGTGTGCCAGTGCTGTCTGTTAGAGTCATTCACAAGGAGCGGAAAGAAAAAGGTTTCTCCCACCATTCACTTTGCATCATCAAGATTCCACAATCCTCTGACATTCGCGTGAGATTGAGGGTTCTCATCGCAGCACACTTCTTTAAGTCTCATACGTGTACAAAGACCAGACATCCATCAGATGGGCCCCACTGTGAACAATGCCCTCGATCAATAATCAGATCCATCCATCCATTATCTGCCCATATGGGTACGTTGATTATGATCCGTTGGTCACATTCTTTCATAACCTGGTTGACCCGATGCGTAAACCGGCCTGTTTGTCAGGAAAGGGCATATTGATGAAGGGTACATCTGATGGATGGTCTTGATCCAACATACATGAGAAAAATAACCACTTGTGATGTAAACCGAACCCTCAATCTCACGCGAGGGGAATCCCGTCAGCATTCAGAGATTCTGCCAGCGGTAAATGACATTTCCATTTTGTCGTGGCATTTAGGTGTATGATATATAAATGAAGTGGATCTGTGCGTCGCATCACATATACGGATACGGAACTGGTACCCACCGTCCGATGCCATTCATATCAGAGATCCAGGCCGTTCGTCATGTAGTTTTCACTGGGAACTTGCCCTGGACCAAAAATAATATTGGTCCACTTATCAGAGGAAAAAAGTTCCAACATTCCAAATTCAACATATACATGTGTGTAAATGGAATGTTCACGATGCACGGTACTTGATGAATGGCCCGGATCAATGCTGAGCCCAGCATTCTATGAAAATCATCTTTATTGATTTATAATTACTAAGATATTATCTATTGGGCTACGTGCATCAGTGCATGAAACATTGCCCTACGCATGGTTGCATTTCTATTCACATCACGATCTCGTCTAATCTTCTTTATTACCCTGCAAAAATGATCCCAAACATTGACTTGACCTATCTTTAACATTGGCCATCAATTTCTGCAAGACCTGACTGGACGGTTTAAATGATTCCGTTAGATTTTCACCTCGAAATTCCTCTACCATTTGGATTCTAACCAGTAATTCTTCAAGGAACTAATGTTCAGGGAGAGAAATTAAGCTATTATTTTTTTTTATTTTTTTTTACAAAATGAAGAATTGGGAATGGTAGGCATATGTATGTATGTTTGACATCTAATCTGCTCCAAAGATCAGAACCAAGGTAATTAGCAAACTAAAAATATGGTGGATAATGTTGACACCTGGCCTAATATAGTCCAGATCAATGACTGAGAAGCCGTCACGTGTTTCGCAGCAGAAAAAGACCGCTCATGCATGTCCCCTGAGGACATATATCATGCCAAAAGGCTAAGCGCTTGAAGTTGTACGCATGGCCAGAAATCAAAGGCAGTTTTCTCTTGTATGGTATTTTACCCAGGGCACGCTTGACCCTTAGTGTCTAAAGGAAGTTCAGATGGCCTATCGTCGTCAGACTCTCTATAGCCAATAACCGCACAGCATAGTTGATCTAGTGTGTTGATCTGGGATTTAATGCAAAGGAAAATTCTTCCGAAAATCATCCGAAATCTTTCTAAAAGCCACGAGAAAATCGACGCAAACAACCAGAAATTGTCCAAAGATAGAAACATATGTGATACAATATAACAAAGAGTTCCGGATCAAGCAGAATACACACTACTATGTAATTGGAAGACTTTCACAAAAGTAATGGAATCTTATGCATAACTACCACCTCTAAAAAATTATGAAAGCAGCACTCGAAAATGAGTTCAAGGCCTCACACTAATATAATCACACATAAACTTCTAGCTCTATGTTACTTATTTCTTTTGTCCTTTATGGACATTTATTAATTTTTTAGCTTAGTTTCTTCTACTTTTGTCCAATATCATATTGCAGCAAGTCTAGAGTCATTAATTTTTTTAGCTTAGCTTTACTATTGTCTGAAGCATAGTTGTTGTACGCTAGTAGGTAGTATAAATATCCACATTCATGTCATTGGATTCCCAAATTATTGAGTTATTACTTGGTAACTCTCTAGTTACATCCGATTGACCTTGCACCACAACTGTCTTACAACTATCTCATGACTATCTAGGTCTAACTACTTTTGTTAACATAGACTATCATCAACACCATGGCCACTTTTGTTAGCATAGATGTTGGGGTCCCAAAAGGTAGGACTCCTAAAAAATGAACAAAATAATTATATACCTCTAAAGGAATCACGCAAAACGCCTTTCGGTGAACGCAAAACAGAAATACACAGAATTTTCTTACTTAGCCAAATTCTCCAGTGGACCCCACCGATCACCGTGTTCAGAACCGCCGGAAGCGGACCCGCAACCTCATTACCATTCATGATGAACAGTGCAAGTGATTGCGCAACGAAACGGGCCCCACAAACCCTCCAAAATGCAAAATCCAATTAATGGAGCCCACATTTACGTGTCCACGCACCTTCAAATCCGGACACCCCACTCGCCTAAAAATCAGCAAAAACAGGAAATCATCCAAGGGTGTGTTAAGTCCCACGCACCCTGAAAATGGTCCCACGCACCCTTAAAAATGACATTTTTTAGATTCTCATTACGGAGGCGTTTAGACTCTCACACACCCTAAAAATGAGTCCACGCACCCGTAAATTCCACAGATTGTCAGAAATCAAATGACAGGTGCGTGGAGCCCCACGCACCTGTAAATTAAGTCCTACGCACCCAAAAAATCGAGTATCATCAGAACATGTTTTCGGACGTCCGCACCTCAAAAAACAGGTGCGTGGGGGACCTTTGACAGGTGCGTGGCACGTGGCACTCTCCTATTGGCCGACTTCACCTATAAATACCCCCTCATCCCATTCATTTGAGACGATTCAAAAAAGGAGAGAGGGAGCCGCCGCCGCCGGAAACCCAAAATCCTCGCTGGAATCCTCGCCGGAATACCTTTCCGACTATCGGAATCCCCTTTCCGATCGCAGATACTCCACTACAGGTCTGAATCCCACAATCATAAGTTTGGCCACACACCCAAAAAGTGACCCACGCGTCTGTAAATTGGGCCCCATGCATCTATAAAATCGACAAATCGAACAAGTATATCGGCCTCTCACGCACCCGAAAAGTGTCCCACGCGTCCATTAATTTGGGTCCCACGCGTCCGTAAATTCATCAAAATCAGACTTGTAAAATTGGTCCTACGCATCCTGAATACAGTCCCACGCATCCCTAAATTAATCAGAAATTCTGTACTTGATTTTTAGGTGCGTGGAGGCCCACGCACCCATTTATTAAGTCCCACGCACCTAAAAATTCAGCCAATTGCAGAACATGTTCGTAGGTGCACCGGGCTCAATTTTGAGTGTTTTGAAGGTCCGCTTGAACTTATCTTGGGTATTTCGAGCATTCCGAACGTAATAGAATGATCGAACGAACTTTCCGGGAACTCTAAACGAGTGGAACTGAGCATCTTCGAGGTTTGACTCGATTCGATGCGATGAACGAAGTGACTTTCCGGAAAGTAGCCGCTAGCATCCAGAGCTATGCAAATATGCCATCATTTATGTTTACTGTAAAGGCATGATCCGATTTGTGTCAAAAGCTAGACAAGCAGGGCTATGGTTACCACGATAAACCATGCCAAAGAGTTTCGATTCTCTACAAACCAATTGCTCTCAACTGCCACACCACAACAGTCGATGCCCTACCCATCCAAACGGTCTCCGCCGGTTGGGCTGTGCAGGTACACACAACTGTAGAATGGACTTCCCGAGGTCACCTGTCCCTACATTGACAGGCGCGGGCCCAGAGTCGTCCATCTCAGTCATAAACCCTGACAGTCTCAGCCCGGATCTCCGGCCAAAATATGGGACATAGACATCTGACTAACACAAAGGTGGTTCAGTACACAGCAAAACAAATACAGGTCTCTACGACCACAAACTCTAAGACCATAGTCTCTGCTGACTAGTCTTTTGCCTTTTAATCAAGGGTCATCGATCATTCGATGTAATTAAGGGCTCGTGCCAGATCACGGCTTGGAATGTACAAGATCTCAGGATCTCTGGAATAAAATTCGCCTTGTGATATCTTTTCTCTCATGTACTTTTGTGAATGCTTGTGATTGTCTACGAATGTTTCTATTACTTAGAACCCCAGAGCAACAAAACTCTACATTTCATGAAAATGTCCCTTGGAGTTCATTTTTCTAGTTCCAACAATAGACTATTGTCAAGACCATGGCCACTTTTATTGATTTTATTAAGAAAAAAGATCTAATCTATCACCATTGGAAAAAAAATTCTTTTTTTTTTGGGTTAGTACACACATCCCACTATTGAAAAAAAAAAAAAAAAAGGCCTTGTCTTTAAAGCGAATTGGACTCATTAGAAGGATTAGCCCTCCCTTTCCTAAATCATTTGATCACTATAACAATCAGTGATTGAATTGTCAAGCCAATCTTCACAAATCTTGTCCTAATTTGCTTAATTTGACACTTAGGATCACATGTGTTTAATTTGATTCGAGTCGAATATAACTCTAGTATGCCCAACACCTAATCTAATCACAAACATTTAACTAAAATTGGGTCATCTGTTACAAGTGTGGCCATATGTCCGAATTGAATAGCAACAAATACAAACATATATATATATATATATATATATATATATATATATATATATATATATATATATATATATAAGGCTAATTCATAAAAATATAATACACAACACTTAAAACATCCAAATTCAAGTGTAGTCCCTAGATGATTTGATTAGCCTGGTTCCTTTTTCATGCATTCGGCATCGTGTGGTGCATATGTTGGATGGGTTGGATGTTATACGCATACAACATGAGCCCCACAAGTCTCAGTTTTCACAACTTTTTAAAGAGAAAGTTAGATAAGGGCATTTTTATAATATTATTCTTCAAAAATCACATTCTTGGAATTTTTAATTGTCAATTTCATTCTTAAAAAACACCTTCTTGGATTTTCTAATTGTCCCTTTATTATTTGATAAAATGCCTCATTCCTCTATGGAGTTTTGTGGTAAAAATCCTATGTTATTTTAAAGGTTGCCTTCCATGCACTCACTCCTTCGTAGATCATTAATCATTATGGACATCCCTTTCGCTACATGGAGTTATCAACCAACAAATGAGACAACCATGGGTGCTTAAAGGCCTATCAATTTTGAGAATGGTCCAAGGCTAGGTTGGGCCACCATGATGTTTGTGAGAAATCCACCATATCTATCAATTTTACTTGCTCATGTTAGGATATGAGCCCAAAATCGACGCAAGGAAGAGCTTGAAAAAGTGAAGAGCAAGATCACTGTCTGTTTCAAGTATCTAAAACCGTGAATTCCACAAGGTTATTCATGAACCACAAGATAAAAAGAGAGAAAACTTGAATATTTTTATTAAATAATATATGATGTCTATAATTTTTCGATTACACTACTAATAAAGTAAAAATAAAAATAAAATCTTGATTTGTAATTACCAAAAATAATAAAATTCTAAGCTTAATAGAAGTCATAACGCAATTAGAATAGAACTTGCCCGAAATAGTAAGTTTTATTAAAAATAGAAAGTCTTAAATTAACTGTATTGGAGGATTCCTGACATGATTGCAATCAATCTCTAAAAAAGGATAAAAATTTAAAACTCAAAAAACAAGAAGATAAGATTAAAATTACTAAAAATAGTGATTTTATTTCTAAAATCTCTTTTTTTTTTTCAAACTGGAAGCGTGCGTTTTCTTGCGAAATAGACGAACGAGACCTCCTATATAAGTTGATTGACCCCAAATGGCCTGCTAAATAAAGATCAATAGGTTATATGTCCCGTAACGATGCTCAGATCAAAAGTTATGGCCAATTTACAATTCACACTTCAAACGACAATTTCTCCCTATCCGGAATGAATTTTTTTGAACCGCACGTGCCTAGGGCCGGTTATGATATGCCCTACGTAGGACTGGACCTAGATCCAATGGACTACTTTCGCTTCTGTTTGACCTTCTTTTAGTCCAGCCATGCTAAGAATGCATCTATGCCATGTACTACATAAAAAATTGAGGTAGATTTAAAACACAACTGGACCACTAGATAGGAAAAGGTAGGGAGAGAGATTACTACCATTGAAACCTTCCCAAGGTCCACTATGATGTTTATATGCCATCCAAATTGGTTCTACCTCATTTTTTAGTGCATGTCCTGGCATGAGCTGGCAAAATGGATGGAAGGAGTGGAATTCGCTTAAACATCATGTTGGGCCCACCTAACTTCCAACTACAAAAAATATGTCTCTCAATTTTGGCAAGTTCTTCTCTACGAGTGGACACAGATCAGGGTGGTGAGTAGCTCACCACCCATCTCGATAGTGAAATGATATGGCAAGATTCAATTGGTGGGGCGATACTCCTTTAAAGGGGAAAACCTAAAGAGGATGGATGCAGATTAATTACATCCTTTCCCACATAGATAGACTCGATCTAGGCAAGGACTTTGTGGGTTCCACTGTGATTAGGGCTTTTAATGGGTTAAGCCTGAGGTAGGTCTCGGCTCGAATTTTGCACCGTTTCGGGTCGGGCTATCGGGTCGGCCCTTTTCAAAATTTTAATTTTTTAGGCCCGAGCCTAGCCCATTAACACCCGTAATTGTGATGTATGTGTTTCATCCGCATCCTCTTATCCAATCATTTTAAGGCATGAGCCCCAAAAAGAAGGTAAAATATAACTCAAGTAGATCACATGGGAAGTAGTGGTGATCATGACACCCACCATTGAAACCTTCCTAGGGCCTATCGTGATGTTTATTTTCCATGCACCCATATCAAAAGGTCACACTTTGAAGGTTTCAATGGTGCATGTCATTATCTCCAATATTCCCTATGGTGTGGTCCACTTAAGCTTTAAATCTATTTTTGACAATTCAATCAAACTAGGCCACACATGTGAATGAGGGCCTATATTTGGTTTTCGTGTGCAATTGTGATATGCATGTGTGGGCGTGCTAGAGCTTAGTCGACTCAAAGTTTGACTAAACTATTAGTGTTCCCCCACGTTGAGACAGACAAATTGGAGACTGGATACAAGATCCAATTATCCTCTCAACCACCAATTTACGCTTAGTGTTCAAGCGATTTGTGAAAGGGTAGGAGTTAACCCTTCCGAATTTATTCTTTTTGCCTTGTGACAATAGACATGAGTTTATGGACTTAAGGAGTAGTTCTTTCAACGTGATTTACTACCGTAGTTTAACAGTAAAAATAATGGAGAAAACAGATAAAATTTGAAAGTATTATTCTATTAATGATTTTTTATAATAATGGCACTCACGATCGGCTTAAAGGACGACGATCCGTTTGTTGCTTAATCAGGACTAAGCTTCGCAGCGAGGCGGTCGTGATGTATGGGATGGTCGTCTATTCGTTGCTCGATTAGAAATCAAGCCTTGTGGCGAGACGACCAATGGAGGGTGGATCTTCAACAATCTGTTCGTTGCTCAGTGAAATCGTGCTCCATGACGAGATAACCGATGAGGTGAAAGCTTATTCATGGACTTGGAAAGAACCAAGCATGTGGTGAGAGGTCGTGATTCAACTATCTGTTCATCGTCTAGTGTGAACCAAACTTCGTGACAAGATGCCCGGCGGAATCACCTAGTTAAAGAATAAGGGCCACATGCTATCAACAACGATGAGGTTGAAAATAAACTAAAATAAAATAAAAGGATAAATATTTATGATGGATGGATAAATAAGAGCTATTTGATTGTATTGGCATGAGGCTTGGAGCTCTTCGTGGAGTGTTGTTTATATAAGCTTCTAAGAGGCAATGGCCTTGCGTAGTCTTTATCATCGTGAAGGATTTGGACAATCAGTTGTAAAAATCTTTGACTTTTTCACATCACTGTGGCCTATTGCGTATGGTTGTATGCACAAGAGATATATCTCACATGTGTCGGTTGAAGTCCCCACGTCCCTGGACTCCCACATTAGAAAGTTATTGTGATCCTTAAGTCACTTGGCTTTGGCATCCATAGAGAATTACTTTTAGCAAGGCTTTAGCATTTAATGCTAGATAGAGATATCCTTTGATGTGATTTTGACATTTAATGCTGAGAGAGAGCCTCGATTTAATGAGACTCTGGCTTTTTACAAATATTAATATTTTTTATAAAACTTTAACATTTGATGCTCTCTTTCATGTACACATCAATAATTCCTCATCTTAAAGTCATTTACAGCACATATGGCATGGCTGTTACGCGGCGTCTTCTAGATTGTTCGATCTGGGCATGCTAGATCAGGTGTAAACAATGATAGAGGACATGAGTAAGATTTCGCCCAATAGCATGTATTGCAAACATGTGGCGGCATCTCATTAGCCCATGTAAGTATACAAAAAATGTGTATAATGAATGTGAAGAGATGTTAAATAATTTTTTTTCTCATTTTTTTCCTTTTTTTAACTATTCACAATCATTTTACTATTCACCCAGCCACTATTTACCTGATACTATTCGCTAGGAACTATTGATCGGTCGATGGTGTTCATCAACCCCAATTTATCAGGTTTTATTCATCGGCTGATTTCACTATTTATCTGTCCGACAACACTATTCATTCGGCCGTCGATACTATTTATCCGACAAATAACACCATTCATCTGACCGTTAACATTATTCATCCAATTGACTTTTTATTTTATTTTTTTTCTTTTCTTCAATGACACGATAGGTTGCCCCCCAAGGTTATTCAATACCTATAAAATAAAATGTGTGGCACCAGAGGCATAAGAGGTTGTCCCCCAAGCTAGTTGTCAACGACATACTATTGTCCCCTAGGATATAAATTATGGGGGCCTACTGATCATATTGGCCATATAGTTAGCCACTGGTTGTTATTTCTCAATCAATTTTAAAAAATGACGATCTAATTTAATCAGTTGAACTTCGGTTACGTATTCGTCATTCTTTGATTGCCTGCCTTAACCGGAAAAGTACTTCAAGCCAATTGTCATGAAGTGGTAGTAATTTCGTCATCCTTTCAATGACCTCAGTTAGTATTACTAACAGTTCTGACATTCGTTGCATGTTAGCGAGTATGTCATTTGCAAGTACACATATGTTGTTTCTGAAGTGTGTAATCTCCAGTAAATTATTATTGGAAGATTCAGACTCATGGACTGCAGGTTCTAGAGGATGATTGTCTTCTAAGGGCATATCCTTTTGCACAAGCCTTCCTTAATCTTTTGGCTTCTTGTTAAGTTTAGATTTTCTCAACATATTATTGAACTTTTGAACTTCTGGTTACACACGCATCCCATTGGGCGTGTTAAAAGTAATGTTTCTATCAATTCAATCAAACTAGAACACATGTGTGAACGAGGGCCTATATTCAATTTTCGTGTGCGATTGTGATATGCATGGCCGTGTCAGAGTCTACTCAACTCAAGATTTGATTGAATCGTTAGTGTTCCCTCGCATTGAGACAGATAGATTGAAGATTGAATATATGATCTAATTATCCTTTCAATCAACAATTTACACTCAGCATTCAGGCGATTTGTGAAAGGGTAGAGGTTAGCCCTTCCGAATAGATTCTTTTTACCTTGTGACAATAGACACGAGTCCACGGATTTGAGGACGTGTTCTTTCAGCACGATTCGCTACTGCAGTTCAATAGTAAAAATAATGGAGAAAATGAATAAAAGTCAACCGTGTTCTTCTATTAATAATTTTATAATAATGACACTCACAATTAGCTTGAGGGATGACGATCCGTTCGTTGCCCAATCGGAACTGAGCTTCATAGTAGGATGATTGTGGTGTGCGGGATAGTCGTCTATTCATTGCTTGATTGCAAACCAGGCTTTGTGGCAAGACAACTGATAGAGGGTGGATCTTTGATAATCTGTTTGTTGCTCGGTTGGAATTGGTGAGATAGTCGGCGAGGTTACAACCTGTTTGTGGGCTTGGAAGGAATCAAGCACATGGCGAGACGATCGTAATTCGACTATATGTTCGTCATTTAGTGTGGACTAGACTTTATGGCAAGATGGCCGACGAAATCACCTAACACGTAACAGGAAAGCACACAGCTTCCATTTAAAACTGAGCAATCTTCCTTGTGATCCAATGGGATGCTATGGACGAAAGTGGAGAGATAAACTATTAATTAAAAACTAGGGGCCTCATGTTATTAGCATCTATGGGGTTGAAAATAAACTAAAATAAAATAAAAGAATAAATATCCATGGTGGACGGATAAATAAGAGTTGTTTGATTATATTGGCATGAGGCCTGGAGTTCTTCTTAGGGTGTTGTTTATATATACGCTTTTGAGAGGCAATGGCCTTGCGTAGTTTTCAGCATCATAAAGGATTTGAATGATCGGTTGTGAAAATCTCTTTGATTCTTCCATATCAATGTGGTCTATTAGGTATGGCCATATGTACAAGAGATATATCTAGGCCCGTCAACGAGTCGGAACCGGATTAGATTAGAGTGGATCCGCAACTAATCCGATTATAAAACGGATCTGCATCTTAATATCCAAACCCGCCCCATTGGGCCTGTATAGTGGATCTAGACCCGCCCCGTCAGATCTGTCAACAAGTTGAAGCCAGATTAAATTTGCTAGCCACCTATCCAGGTCCTGTCCATGGATTGAGATCTACCCATGCCTCGAGACTAATCTAAAATTCCAAGAAAATCTATCAAGTATCAACTTCATCAAGTCAAACTAATAGGTTAAAAGTAAAGTAATATAAAAAGGAAATTAAGTCATGAAACTCTATCAAGTATCAACTCCAATAAAATATCATACATATTTTTCCTTACCAAGTTGAAGAGATTAATCATGACAATTCTAACTTGTGCTTGTACTCGTACATATGGTAGGAGGAGAAACACTTAACATAAACATAAAAATGGTAATTAGAAAAATTCGTATAAAAAATAATAATAATTAAAACTAAATAAATTTAAATTTACTTACTCTTTTTTGGAGGTCGCAGCCAATCTTATCCACAACTTTCGGAAGTAAGCAACTAGGAGTCTTATCAAGCACTCTACCACCCATACTAAATGTTGATTCTAATGTAACAATGGAGACTGGAATCATCAAAATATAACAGGCTATTCTTGAAAGTGATGGGAACTTTGGACTGTCGATTCACCACAAACTTAATATGTTAAACTCTTGGTTGCAAGGAAATAGTGGCTCTTCCAAATACTGATCTAGTTCTAATTTTCGGAAGAAAGCTTGACTGCTAAGACGTGCATGAGAATGCTATTTATCAAATCCTCTAAATTTATCTTCAGTGTTATTAGAAACACCACTAGATTGTGAAAAATTGTTATTACAATTTCTTTCACCAATTGTTGAAAAAGTTGTCATTAATTTATCCGAGTCAGCAACTTTATACCTGACCATTGCATGGTCAATGCAAAAGGAAGGAAAGAGAATTCTTTTACATACAATTGTGTAGGATTCTTTTATTTTTTCCGCTTAATATTTTTGCTAGATATTCATAGGTTAAGCAAAACAAACAAACAAAAAAGTTTAATAACAATTTCAGGCATGAAAAACAACCCTCTCACTATAAAAAAATCATGAAACGAAAAAAAATAATCAGAAACACTAAAATAAAGCAAGCTAATATAAAACAACATAGCAAAAAAATGTTAGAATTGAGAAGAACATGCACCCGTAAAAGATAATACAGTGCTTTTCAAGTTGTGGACTTAAAGATTTTCTAGGAAATGAAAATTCCAAATAAATACATGCAATTGAAGAGAAAGCAATCCTCGATCTGTTGAAGAAAACCCACTAGAAACAAGAAGAAGATTGAAAAAAAAAAGAGAGAGGGAGAGAAAAGAACAGAAAGGAGAGGAGTCGAAGAAGAAGTGAGAAGAGAAAGAAAACCTTTTCTAATATTAGATATTAGAAGAGGTGGGTGTGGGCGTGGAGAGGTGGGCAGCTTAGGCTGTGGTTCGTGAGGAGAATGAGAGGGGAGGGGATAGGGTTTTTTTTGTGGGTTGTCGGCTATGAAGAGAGAGGAACGAGTGAGGGAAGGGAATAACTTAAGGTTTTTACTTTCGATTTTTTTAGACGGATGATTGAGATTGAAACATTCACTGAAATATGGGTTAGTTTTTTGGTGTGGGCTGTTGGCTATGAAGAGAGAGAAATGAGGGAGGGAAGGGAATAATTGAGGTTTTTTTGCTTTTGGGTTTTTTTTTTTTTTTTATACGAACGACTGAAATTGAAACATTCATTGGAATAATCGAATCAGATCTTAGCCGAATCAGATTAGGGGAGATCTAGAATCGATCCGATTATAAACGGATCGACATCTTAAGATCTAAACCTACCATGTCGGATCTGTATAGTGGTCTAGACCCGCTATAAATGGATCAGATCTTCGGGTCAATCTAATCCATTGACAAGCCTAGATGTATTTCACATGCGTCAGCTGAAGTCCTCACGTCTTTGGACTCCTGCATTAGAAAGTTGTTGTGATCCTTAGGTCACTTGGCTTTGTCATCCGAAGAGAGTTGTTTTTTACAAGGATATAACATTCAATACAAGATAAAGATCTCATTTGATGAGATTCTGACATTTAATGTTGAGAGAAATACTTGCTTTAATAAGACTCTTGCTTTTTTGCATAGAGTATTTTTTTACAGAACTCTAGCATTTAATGTTCTTTCTCATGTGTACGTCTCTGATTCCCCCTCTTGAAGTCATCTACACCACATATAGCATGGCTGCCACATGGCATTTTCTAAATCGTTAGATCTAAGCATGCTAAATTGGGTGTGAACAATGATGGAGGGCACAAGGAGGATTTCACCCATCATTTAACATGTAGTGCCGACACGTGGCAGCATCTCATTGGTCCATGTAAGTGTGCAAAAAACAAATGTAAACCGGATCTACCTCATTTTTAAGCTCATGCCTAAAATGAGGTGGCAAAATGTATGGGTGATGTGATGAAACACACACCATGATGGGGCACATAGAGTTATGACACCTGATAGCTGGCTAGTGTTGTTGGGTCTCTAGCCAGACTGCCCAAGAGTTGGCAAGATGGATGGACATGGTGGATAAAACACAAATTATAGTGAGGCTTACAAAGCACTTTGAAGTTGGTTATGCAATCTCTGTCCGCTAGGGTTGGAGCTCATCTCTAATTGTGTATGTCCCACCAATCAAATCTAGCCACATTATTTCACCACTGAGGCGGGTGGTCCTCACCATGCAATCCACCTCCCGAATGAAGATATACCTCAACCGACATATGGTGCATGTAGGCATGTGTCATATCTGTGTGCGGAGCAAATTAGGTGTGGCCAACCACTGTCACCCAGGACAATGTGGCCTTATCGTGGGCCCCACCTTGATGTATGTATTCTACATTAGTATTGTACATTTATTTTGCTAGATTATTTTAGGACACGAGCCAAAAAATGAAGTAGATCCAAATCTCAGGTGGACCATACTATAAGAAGCAATTGTGGTTGGCCGTTAAAAACTTATTGCAAGTTTTAACATGCTAATGGTCACACATGCCTCGCATATGTTGGTCACATGCCCCGTAAAAGATAACCGCTTTTTAGATGCTAGATGTGCGTACAAATATGATAATCCACTCCTTTTAGCAAGCTACATATGTTAGAGAGATAAGCACCGATGGTCTTTCTTGACACAAATAGTTTCTCTCCCATCTTTCATGCCTTTTTTTTGGGTTAGTCATGCAACACACAAACCCTGTTAGATGTGCAACGCACACACTTGGTCAGTCACACGGTGCTCCCACCCACTGGTGGGGTTAGTGGGTTTCGAACCCGAGACCAGCAGTTGAAACGCCCAGGTGTCTACCAGCCCCCCCCCCCCTTCATGCCTGTGGCTTATCATAATACGCAGACACATGGTGGCTTGTCATTGATGGTTGATGTAGACTGCATCAGGCCATGTGTAAACAACTCCTAAGCTAAGATGATCAGAGACACCAGTATATAGTCATGCCTAAAATCTACTTAGTCACTCTCCATGTCCTACCTACATTTTTGGAATGGCTCGAACTTAGGCGTGCCCCTTCAAACCAATATATAGTCATGCCTAAAATCTACTCTGTCACTCTCTATGTCCCACCTAAATTTTGGAATGGCTTGAACTTAGGTATGCCCCTTCATCCTGGTGGGTCACACCTTGGAGGAAATAAAACAACATTGACCCACATTCATCTGGAACTTTCTACAACTGGCGTCGCCCTCTTCAATTTCCCCCTATTGTTCCCTTTCGCATGGCCCACTTAAGTTATAGATTGGATGGCACTCACGCATCATGGTGAGTGTACGGTAATCACCCTATGGGAGTGAATTAGGTGTAGCCCTGGCCTCACCCAAGATGATCCACTTGAGATTTGGATTCGCTTCATTTTTGGGCTCATAACTTAAAATGATCTGACAAAACAGATGAACGACACAGATATATAATAAATACATCAAAGAGGGCCCCACAGTAAGGGTCTTGGGTGAGGCCGGGGCGCACCTAATCCGCTCACTCACCATACCCATAGTTATACAGGTGATATTAACCCCTTCCAAGCTTAGAAAAAGCATTACCTGCAACTTGACTTGGATTTTACCTATTACATGCCATGTGATGGGACAACATTTCTGATGTGTGTTACAGTGTTTTGTGGTGGTGGATTCTCATATGCCATGGGTGGAACCTGACATGCACACACCAAACATTGTCCATATCCGGCCACCGAAGCTGAAACAATCAGGCCCATTATTAGACGGACAGAAGCGATTCACGGCACACATGCCAACACGGTACACGTGTTTGATATCTGGGCCATTGATCACGTAGGTTGCACTATCTGGATGTCCTACACTGAAAATGAAGCTGGTTCGCTTATCAGGTAGGCCACATGTGTACGTTGAAAATGGTCCGGTGGTCATTTTCTGTAGATGTACGTTTTTCACATACAGGGTACAGGTGTGGCCCACCTGGTTTTTCTGGGCCAGGATCTCGAGGTGCCGGACCTAATAAATCGCCGATCTCCCATACACGTGTCTTGTCATGCAGTTGAGTACTCACGGGTGAGGGACAGTGGGCGGGAATCCCTGCGGCTTTCAAACTCGCTTCAAAATCGTTTCTACTGGGAATTTGAATTCGAATGTGTTGGGATTCCCGCCCATCATAAATTGATAGTGGGAGTGTGCGGCCCACCTGATCAAGGGATTAGGAACATCCGCCATGGCAGTTTTGGGTTGGGTACAAATGAATTCGGGTTGGGTTTGGTTTGAGAACCTTAGGTCGGGTTGGGCTCGGGTTGACTCTCCACACGAGCCAACCTGCCCGAGTTGCACCTAGACCTGGCAAAATTCGACCCGACCCGACCCGACCCGACCCGACCCAGATTTTTCTAGTTTAGGGTTGGAAAATTTGACCCAAATTCAATTTTTGGGTTGACCCGACCCAACCCGGATTTTTATGGGTCGGGTTAGGGTTAAAGGTGACCCGACCCAACCCGACCCGACCCAAATCATACAGGGGTTAAGTGGACTATTATATATTGATTTTCTTATTAGTTAAATAATACATAATTTTTTTTTTCTCACATACCCCGCTGAAACGGTCCACATGTCTATCAATTTAATAAACATTATGGTGGGCCCTAAGACTATTATATTCTGATTTTCTTATTAGTTAAATAATATATAGTTTTTTTTTTTCTCTCACACACCTTGTTGAGAACCGTCCACATGTTTGTCAATTCAATAAACTTGATCGACATGTTTGAAGCATCATCCCATTACTCTAACTACATTGATACCTAAAGAGGTATGCTTTAAATCTGCACTCCATTTTATCTATTTATTTTTCTCTTTCAGTATTTGCGTGATAGAAATAATCTATAAAAAAGCTTTAATTTTTAATTTAATCTACAAATTAGTTAGTTGATCATTAAATGTCAGACATCAACACCGTGCATTTGATGGGTCCCCTTTAGGTCATGGGATATCCCAAAAATCAGCCGTATACAGAACTCAGATGAGCCATGCCATCTAAAACCATGTGAAGACATGCCTAAAACATCTAAAAGCACTGGCGGGGCCAACCTGAGTTTTGGATGCGGTAGACCCCTCATCCAAGTGGGACACATACAATGGATGGGCTAGATTTGTGAACCACAACTCAGTGGGCCAAATAAACGATCATGAAAGTTTTAATGGGCGGATTACCCCTCTCAACTTTTTTCCGTGACCATCAAAGTTATGGATTGACCCGATTTTTAAACCCGTGGCCCACCATAAAATGGTGCATCTGACTGATGGGGTAGATGTTTAACACACATCATGGTGGGGCCCACACAGCTCAACCTCATGGAAAGCTCCCATAAGGTCAACCTCATGGTACCATTTCCACACACACACACTCTTATGTACCTATCAAAAATAGATGGTTTGGTTTTCAATTGAATGCTAGTGTCATATGCATTAAATTTAATCTACAAATTAGTTAGTCGATCATTAAAATGTGGGTCAACCCAACCCAACCCGATTTAATTTGGGTTGGGTAAGGGTTAGGAAAATCCAACCCGAATTCAATTTGGGTCGGGTTAGGGTTGAGGTGAAAACGACCCGACCTGAACTTGACCTGACCCGACCCCGACCTGACCCGGCCCATTGCCACCTCTAGTTGCACCCCTACTTGGGGTCAGGGTGATATGCGGCCCGGCCCAAACTCAAGCCCAACCAAATGCCAACCCTAATTAGTTTGTTGGGTTTTCTAACCATTGCGCCGCACGGGAGTAGGACACGTGGCAAAAGATTCTGATGATCTATATTACTCGCCTGGTGGACCCGATTGAGCCACATTTCAGAAAATCATAAGGACTGGATGACCCACCAACCACACGGACCATTTTGTCTGCAGTCCATGGCATGGATTCCATGTCTTACAGACGAGGATACCATCTGAGATGGGCCCATACGAAGACAGTTCTGATCAGAAAAGCTGGGCCCATGCAATGCCAGTTCTGATCATAAAAACTGAGCCTAGCCTCATAGGATGGAGGTTTCTTTGATAGCACTTTCATAATTCCGCTTCGGTCCATACACTGCAGCCTCCACCATCTATTATCCACTAACCAAACTCCACCTTGATTAAGCGATCCTCACCATCGAATTATGAGCTTCTTCTCATTCTGCATCCAATATCAACCTGGGGTTATTGGGTTACAATCATAGCCTTTTAGACTCGGGCCAAGTCCATTCGGATCTGGTAGTACTCAATTTCACTCAATGGCATGACCCTCCGGGTGATTCAGCCCCCACTCCAGCCCTGACTCAACTCAGGACCGAACGAGTCCATGAGACTCACCCAGTCATTTTAACATGTTTAGAATCATCTAAAGAGTATAAAGTCTGTTCAATCCCTTTTCAATGACAGATTTATAGGAACCACAGGTCTGAGTAATCTCAGGCGGCAGAACTTTAAATATGTATATGATATGGCATTTTAAATAAAATCAAGAGCATTTCTTGAACTAAAAATATAGTGGTCCACCACTCAGATTTCACCTAAAGTCGACTCAGGGCCGAACGAGTCCATGACACTCACCAAGTCTTTTTAAAATGTTTAGGCAGCATTTAGATCCTAAGCTACTAATGCCTCAAGTAACTTATCTTGGCTTCTACTTACTAAGCTGAAGTGATTAAGGGGCCTTACTCATGCCTCAGTGGTAGATTCACAAGAGTTTCAACATAGGTCATGGGTTGGATTAACGATTGTGGTATAGAAAAACCACTATGGTGTCAGTGCTTGGGTGGATGACAAGTGTGTGTGTGAAAAAAAAAATTAAAAAGTTGAAGTGATTAACTTTCTTTTAAGTAAAAAAGTTACTTACAGTTGATCTTAAACCAAACTGACTTATATCAAATAAGTTACTTATCTATTGCTATAAGTAGAAAAAGTAACTTATTTGATGGTATCCAAGCCGGCCATTAAAATCATTTAAAGAGTATAAATTCTGTTCAATCCCTTCTCAATGATAGATTTATAGGAACGATAGGCCTCACTAATCTCAGGCACCAGAACTTGAAATATTTAATTAAAGATGTGATATGACATTTTAAATAAAGCAAGGGGCATTTCTGGAACTGAAAATGTAGCGGTCCACCACTTAGAAAAGACACGTGATTGCGAGGATTTTAACCTCAAGAAATCCACCAAGGAGACTTCCAGATTGTTCTCGCGCTTGTGAACCTAAGCACCATGAGGCTGACTGTGATGTCTCTGTTATATCCCCTCCACCTATCAATTAGGATGTGAGCTCAAGAGTTAAGAAGATTCTAAACTCACCCCTCCACCTATCAGTTAGGATGTGAGCTCAAGAGTTAGGAAGATTCTAAACTCAATTGGGCCACACCACTAGAAATAGTGGAAATTGAATGCCCACCATTGAAACCTACTTGGGCACCAGAGAAGTTTTGGATCAAACAGATTTATGTTTTCCCTTTAATCAGATGGGGATTTCTTTATAAATGTTTTGGATGGCATATAAATATCACAGTAGGCTTTGGAAAGATTGGCCAATGGTGTTTCCATCTCCAATGTTTCCCATGGCATAGCCTACTTGAATTCTCCATCTATATCATTTTTGGATAGCATGAGGCAGAAATATTGATGAATGGAGTGGATTTCTAAAGAACATTGCAGTGGGCCCCACTCACATACAGGTTATAGGGTTAAAGTAAAATAAATTCAAAAGAAAAAGAAAAAGAGAAAGAAACTCATGTTTGCACATGCCATACTCTATGGCGGTTGTAAGGAGAATGATCATTTTCAACCACAAAAAATACCTTGAGTACAGCGGATTAAAATAATATTAAAAAAAAATTTATAGTTGAAAAGGCACTACACGATGCTTTCAAACATAGCATATGCCAAAGATGAGGACGGATTAGGTGACACCCCGTCCTCACTCAAGACGGTGTAAGACTCCATTAAGTGGGCCACACATGATCATCAGTTTAGATCATGACCGTTGGATTATTCAGACTGAGCGATTCAGTGGGCCCCACTATAATTGTGATCATTGCAAATAGATTTGGGCGGGACGCTTGAACCGTGTTCCCTATACACGGTTATTAAGCCAGATATGGAAACCTACGGTGTAGAGACCCTAGAGGAGAGAAGTGTGATGGGTAAGCTTCTCTGGCCCTCTTTCCTATAAATATATGTCTTTGTCCCCTCACCAACATACAAGAGAAAACCCTAGTCCCATTGAGTGATTCTCCTAAATGTGTAAAGTGCGGAAGACCAAGAGTTCTTCTCGGCAACACGGCGGCATCGGGAATGTCTTCCCAATCAGGTATGGCTTTCAGATTACAGTATGGAATCTCCATTATTCGATGCATAGACGATCCGATTATTCCGCATTATGTATAAGTTTCACAGTTGGTACCAGAGCTTACTATGTATCAATATTGGGGATTTTTTTTTTTTTATTCACTGCTAGATCGGTTGGAATCGTACAAGCCAACCGGTAATCCCAGCTTTCCATGGTTCCCTGCTGTGGCAATCACTGTCGATGGGCATTGCTGTGTGAAATCACGTCTGCCATTATAGACAAATCCTGATTTCTGATCTGTGATCGGAGATCATGATTTCCAACCCTTGTAATGTGGCCCACATTGAAATATGTATTCTATATCCACATTGTCCATCCATTTTTCCATATCATTTTTGGGCATTATCCAAAAATGAACCAAATCCAATTATTGGGTGGACCATACCGTAGGTAACACGAGTGATTGAACGCACTACTATTACAAAATTCTTAGGTTGCCCCTTAATGTTTTTGTGTTGTTTATTTACCATCCAATCTGTTAACAAGGTCACGTAAGCCTAGATGAAGTTATAAAACAAATAGATTAATCAAGAACATTTGTGGCCAATTAATAGTCCATCACCATTGTCTCCTATGGTATGGTCCACCAGAAATTGTATCTGCTTCATTTTTGTAATAATGACATAATCCACTACACAGCAAGGGCCACCCGGCCTCAGGTGAGTCGGGGTCTCAACTAATTGGCTGCCGTCAAAGACTGTCAGAACAAAGAATTTCTCATTTTCAATGTTGATCTCATGCCTGACATACACATGTGGTGCTCTGTTTGCAAAGCTGTAGATGAGATGGTTACAATTGTCTAAGGAATTCTTTGGAATCATAAGCAATCCATGGTGACCCTAACAAATAGATGGACCAATTGTTTATTGAACTTATTTTGTGTAAATGATCTTGGCATAACATATTAAAGAACATTGATAAAATGGTTCATATTCTTCATATCCATGTGATATTTGCATTGCTGCCCTGTGAAATGTGCACTGAACCTAGTGGATAATCAAGATTAGTGGATAATCAAGACCAGATCATCCCAACCGGGTAAGTGCCATGCATAGCAATTTTAGCTAAAAAAAAATCACTTGGAAGGTGGGAATTAAAAATGATTAGTTTTAGACATTTCTTAGCTTAAAATGGACAGCATGACACTCATGCCTCTAGACCGACAAGAGTTTCAACCCAAGATCATGGGTTTGAGTACCCACTGTGGTGTGTGTGCTGTGTGGGCCCATTAAAATGTATGTGTTTAATCCATGCCGACTGTGGTGTGTGCGCTCTGTGAACAGCTAGAGCAGTGGTCCGCATTGAGAGATCAAGACTCAGAAGTGATAAGCCACAACGACTTCATGGCCAGAACTGTCCAATCCCTGCTACTTTTTACATGCAGATGTGTGCCATTGTAGGTATTTCCACAACTGATTCTTCACTTCTGAAATTCCATGGGCAAACTAAAAATCGGGAGTTCGTTTTGCGTCCGTAGCACTCACAGCCCGGCGGGTGTACCTACCCACGGTGGCCCACATGTTCAGATGGTCCAATTATTTTGAACCGTACATACTATTATTATTAACCTATCATCCCATAATCATGCTTCTGCAATGATCCTAACCTTTGTTTTTCGGATTTCAATGTTAGTCATTGGAAACTTTCTTTTTATTCTCTTATATTCATCTACTGATAGTGGTGGTCATAATCATCCGTTCAGCTAACCGTAAGTTTCTTACAGTAGCCTGTATAGCAGTACAGCACAGGGTCCACAACATGGGCGATCCCGATTGTGGGACCACTCAGCAACTAAGCTGGGTGTCGACACAAACTGGATCCTGATTAGCCTCAGAGACAAGACCATCTCAGGTCAGGTCATAGGCAGGGGTGAAAATGGGCCAGGCTTAGGGCCGGGTAAGGTCCGATGGGTGTGAGTGTGGGTGTGGGTAGGCCTGGCAATGGGTCGTGTTAAATTGTGTTTGTGTCGTGTCAAAAATGCCCTCACTCACACCCGACCCATTAAATTAACGGGTCAAAATCTAGAAACCCAATTTAACAGATTACCTGCAACCCAACCCATTTAACCTATTAAATAAATGGGTCATGCTTTTGTGGGCAGAGAAGTGGGAAAGCTGCTTGATTCGACATTTTTTTGGAGCGCAGTCGTGTGGCACCATGGGCGGAAAGATGGAGAAAACTCCCGAGTATGTATGAGAGAGAGAGAGAGTCTTATTGGTTTATTAGCTTCTTAGGGATTTCTCACTACACTAAAAATAATTACCAAAATACCTCACTAACGGGTTAAATGGGTTTCGCAGGTGAAATACTAACTTGACCTGTCATCTTAACGGGCCTTAATGGGCCAACCCGTTAGTGACTTGACACGATAAGGCTAGACCTGGACACTAGATTTTTCGTGCAAGTTGGCAGGTCATGTGGAATTTCGCCAAGCTTGGGTATGGGTTCTTTTATTAGTTTGAGCTGGGTTGATTATTGGATCCGGCGTGGGTATATCCCTATCCATACTCAAACCTGATTATTATATTATTTGTTTGTTTACATTTATATACTCCACTACTCCAATTAGTTGATAATCATTTATTTATGAATTAATAATCATAATCGACAATTTTTAATTCAGAAAACTATAAAAAGAAAAAAAAAAAAAGAAAAAAAAAGAAAAAAGAAAAGAAAAGAGGATGGTTCCTTTATAACATTTAGGATAGCTGATTCCACCGCACTTCGCATGGTGGGCTACTGTGGTGTATGCTGTAGCATCTGACCCATCTAACAAGGTTGTACCACCATAAAATTGTGACACAGGCCAATCCGAACATCACGTGGGCCACCAAATGTATTTGGAGGTTTTTGGAAGGTTGTCCATTGTTTTATATGGCATGGCCCACCTGTGTTTGGACGCTCTTTTGTTTTTTTAAGCATCCCATCATCATGGAGGGGCACACCTATGTCTGGATTGCGCGGTACACACACACCATGGTGGACTCCAAAGGCAAAATTAATGAAAGGCCTCAGCCACCCATGGGCCATATTAATAGGTTCATCCTGGAAAAGGACGAACCATGTGTTCTACCCTGCCCATTGGCCCACCTTTAAACTTCATTTCTTTTCACTCATCTTGGAAAGAGGAATGAGACGCCAAATCACATAACCACAAGCATTGCACCCAATGGACGATATGGTTAGCGGCGGCCTGCTTGCAGAGAGGCACTTTGGGAATATGGATCTACTGGGGATGGTCTAGAGTAGGAATTTTATTGGATTAGCATTCCTCTCATGCAAAGTTTCAAATTTTACATAAGATGATTTGTTTTAATCCTTTGGTCGAGGGACGCTATCCAAGGAGTTGTCTAGCAGCCTGAATAAGTAGTCATCTGGAAATGGAATCTCTAAGTAGGGGTGAATTTCTACACTTGAGAAAAGCTTAGAAATGATTTCCAGTTGAAAACCATTTTCAGCTTTTGTGCCATTTTTTCATTCATGACTACAGGCTCTTGCAAATTTCAATTAAACGAATTCCTTCCACCAGTCACTTTTTTCTACCATTCTATTTTAACTATTCCAATGAACTTTTCTCTGATACAATGAAGAATGTCAGATTTCCTTTTAAAAATTCGCCACACTGAATTCTGAATTTCTCTTTATACAGGCAAGGATTCAAGTGGTATACATGGTTAAGATATTCACAAATAGATTTGAAGAATCAAATTGAAAAGGATTGAGATAACTCTTCTACGTACGTACTTACATGAACTGTTGCTCTTTGAACTAAATCCTAACACTGCATAAAGTTAACTACCTTTGCTTCTTTCCCATTATCCAAACATAATTTCTCAATCTCATAAAATTACATTTCCAGCACCCAAACATGATAAATAAAATCTCTTTGCCAGGGATCCTTTGGGCCCTTTCAAATTTGAGGGAGCCAAACAACACTTAAGCGTCAATTGGTATTTTGAAATTTTTAAGGTAATGTTTGTAAAATACCTTCATGGTCCAAAGCAGGTTTCCAGTGGAAATGTTTCAGGCGGCTTGTAGCGGAAACAGGGCCATTAACAGGCTGAGCACCAGGCTAAGCCAAATTTGAATAAACCTGACTTAATAGCCTGACGAATGTGGTTCAATATCTGGGCCTGGGCTGTCCCAAACCGAACAATTGCCAGTTTGACACCCCCATATTTGAGGAAATTTCAATCTGGTGTACCTCCAAACACACCCCAATTTCATGCAGTCTATTTGTGAGTTGCATCACTCAGTGATAAAGATACTTATATAACAAAGGTTAATTCAATACACATAGTTTTCATTCGTATTCTCACTTGAGCTTTCAATTTCTTTTTTCCTTTTCTTCACCATTTGCCTTAGCATATGAGCATCTTCCCATCTCCCGACAGCCGAATAAATGTCGGAAAGGATTGTGTAGCTTGAATTACAATTTGATTCAATCTCAATCAGCCTTCTTGCAGAAAATTCACCCAAACCCACATTCCCATGAACTCTACAGGCACACAACAAGGCTTCCCAAACTCCCCCATCACCTCTCAAATCCATGCTTTCAATGAGCTCATATGCTTCTTCTAATCTACCATCCTTTGCAATCAGATCCATCAAAACAGCATAGTGTTCTTCCCTTGGCCTTATATTGTGATCTCTGATCATTGAATCAAAGCATTTCAGCCCTTCTTGTAACATGCCAGAGGAACAGCAGGCCGACAAGACCGATGTGAATGTGATTGAATCTGGACGGACTCCAGCATCCAACATGTCATTGAAAGTGCGCAGCGCAGCTGGGCCGTCCCCCAGTTTCCTGTGTGCTGATATCATGGTAGTCCATAATACCACGCTTTTGAAGCTCGTCTTGTCGAAGAGCTTTTGGCATGAAAATGCGTGGTCAGTGCACTTGGCATACATGTCAATCAAACCGCTCGTGACGAACGGATCAGCGGTGAATTGCCTTTTGATTGCGTGTGCATGGACTTGAATTCCAATCTGAAGAGAACCCAATTGAGAAATTGCACGGAGAACACAACTCATAGTATTTTCAGTCGGTTCAATGCCCGAATTCACCATCTTCTCAAACATTGTCACTGCACCAATAGCATCGCCAGTGCGAATCAGGCCTGAAATCAATGCTGTCCATATGACAACATTGTTTTTACTCTTCCTATTGAAGAATCGATTAGCAAATGCCATTTTTCCGAGTTTTGTATACATGTTTACTAGCGAACCCATCATAATTTCATTGAATTCGAATCCTTTCCTTATCAAATAGCCATGAACCTCCATACCATGCTGCAGACATCCATAACTCGTTACAGCCATTATGATACTAACAAGAGCGATTCCATCTGGGGAAACACCCTCCTCCAACATCCTTCTAAAAATCCAAATTGCTGAATCAAAATGTCCATCTTGGTAACTCAGGCGTACGATCATGGTCCATGACACAACATCCTGAAATGACATTCTTTCGATTACTTGGCGGGCAAGATCGGCACGGCCACATTTCAAGTAGGCGTCAATGAGGGCGGCAATGACAGAGTGTTCGGCGTCAAAATGGAGCCGGAGAATGTCATTGTGAAGTAGCCTTAGTGTTTTGAGGTGGGCTGAGGAAGAGCAGAACTTGAGGAGAAGGGAAAAAGTGGTAGAATTTGGGGGGATGTGTTCATGGAGCATTTGGTGGTACAAAGAAATGGAGTTTTGGTGGTCACCCATTTGAAGGTGATGATTGATTTTGGTGTTCCATAGCTTGGTTTGGTGGTTTTGAGAGGAGGGGCAGTGAGGTCTTTTGTTGTGGTCGTTGTGTTTGTTGTTGTTGTTGCTGCTGCTGCTGCTGCTGTGAGTGATGGGTGGTTTGGGTGAAGGGAGAGCTGTAGAAGAGATGGTACTGTGGGGAAAAGCGTGGAGTATTTTGGGTGATTTATGGGATTTTGAAGGGTATGGGTAGAGAGAGGTGTGGCCGAAAGAATGGAGGTGAAGCTGATGCATTTGGAGAGGCTTGCAGGGCGCGCTGTCGATGGAGAATAGATAGAAAGAAGAGAAATAGCATCCTAACCATCCAATTGGTTGCTATTAAATGGATGAGATGAGATGGCTTACCATTTGTCTTTCGGTCTCCATACCAAATTCGACATGGCCCAACAGCAAAATGAATCAGAGACGTCGAAGGGGAGGAATACAGCAATGTGGGACTGTCGGAGTGTAAACGGGCCGGGCCAAATTCGGGCCACATTTTTCAATGAAGGCCCAATCTCAGCCCGATCTCCTGATGGGCCAAAATAGCCCAGCTGAGTCTAGTCCAACATGTTTATGCTGAGCCCAAGCCCGTGCCTGGAAGAGTAGGAGGGAGATCTTTTCTCCCTCTTTTCTAATGGAATCTTCAATGTAGAGAAAGAGAGCTCTTGAGCTTTTGGTTTTTTGGAATCTATTCTTTTTTTTATATTGTAAATCTATATCTTGATCTGAACAGAGATGGTTGGCCTGGGAGATGGGGCTAGCAATGGGTTGGGTTGGTTTGTAGGTCAACTAGTCAGACCCACGTCTAAAGCGGGTTTGGCCTGGGAGATGGGTAGTGGGTCTGGCTAACGTAGACAGTTTCATTATAAGGGCACCCTTGCAGCTTATCAATGAACTGAGGGTAGACAACAAACCCCAAATCCAAAACAAATAAATAGATGACCGTGGCTAACCTTTAGGGCGTGATTGGATGGCTGGATTCCACAATAATATGGTGTATTCTTATGTAAATGAGTAATGATTATCACTACCCTGGTAGTCCGAAGTAAGGCTATACGTGATACAATACTATTATTGCAGCTTTAATTTTTTATATGCATGTAACGTATCATGTCATTACATTAAATATAACTTGCCTAATATGTGGCATATCCAGGGTTCGGGGCCTTGCCTCATTGGTAGACTCTGCGGAGTTTCAACAAAGGGTCTCGGTCTCAAAACCCATCAAGGTGAAATTCACGCTGCTGACAGCACCAGTGGGTGCGTTGCAAGACTGGTAACTGATAGGGTGGGTGTGTTATGCGATTGACTGGGTGGGTGGGTGGGTGGGGGTTTGATTTGACAGCTTGATCTATCCAATTCGATTATAAGAAATAATGACGTGAGTTTTACGTCACATTATAGCAGTAGAATCCAGCCATCCAAAAGCCATATTCATTCCTAAACCCAATGTAGACAGTTAAAGTTGTCAAGCCTGACTAAATTACTACTAAATGGTTTGGGCCTAAACAATGTATATGTGGGTCGGGTTGGGCCACAGTGTAGTGGGTCACGGTTGGGTTCTGGCCAGAAGTCCTGGCTTGTTTAGCAAATGGGTTGGGCTCAGGCTGACCCAGCCTGACCCGAACCTGACACTTTTGCAAACCCTAACTCCAATGGTAGCTTCTATTTCACATGGAAAAAAAAATTACTTGATATCAGCACTACCAGCTGGCATTGAAATAGACTTCTGATTATGGATTGTGTGATTTGTGTAGGCAATTACCATGTTAGAAGATAATAGTTTTCACAGAGTACTCTGATCAACCCTCAAGCTAAGCCTCTCAATGTGATTTGCTTGACAATCTTACATGTCTGAATTTTGATGCACAGGTGAAATGAATTGCGAGCATGCAACTTAATGAAGCTGAAATGATTAGAACTAACGGTGCTTCTCTGTGTATCCGTAGTGAGGAGTTTCGCCTTTGTTCTCTCTATTATCCTTTTATTGAAATTATGAGATTGCAATTGAGATAAAATGAAAGAGCATGATTGTACACTGCAATTGTTGGGCACGTTTGGATCTCAATTGAACTGAACGGCTAATTCGACAGTTCAACTAATTATAGGAATATTGACTAAAATGGAGGTGGAAGCATTGTAATGAATAATTAGGACCAATCCCTAATTGCCATTCCATGTGCTTCAAGTTGGAGACGAAATGTTGGTAGTTGGTGGCTATTCCTTATTATCAATGTAATGGGGCTAACCACACCCTGGCATTGACACCTTATTGGAATTCAATTTTCACAATTCAATTCAATTGAGCATCCAAACACAGCATCTCCATTTAAATCAAGTTCATATTCCAATATTGGCAAACCTGAATTCCACTATTGAAGATCTATTACCAGATTTATTCAATCTTTTACTCATTCATAGCAGTGGAATTTCAAGTCAGAACAATAACAAGTCTTGGGTTACTTGCAAGTGCTGGTAGAATAAGCTTATCCTACTCACCTGCCTGGACAGTATCACCTAGGTGGGCCTAGTCTTGTGTGTATGTCATCCAACCTGCTCATTAACTGAACCATGAGACGCCCAAAGAAGAGGTCTATCTGATCATTTTAGGTGGGCCATGCCATAGAAAACATTGGGTAGCCACCCAAAAGCCTCAAAATTTACATGGTGGCTACATTATGCTTGGATTAGCTTCATATCTGAGTCATCTAACTTTCATGGTAGGATGAACCTACCGGACAGGTTGGTTTACATGAACTGACCACATAGGCCCCACCTGGAATGCTGGTAGAATAAGCTCATCCAATGTTGCACCCACCCATAGGTGGGGTTAGCATTTTGAACCTGAGACCTGCTGTTGAAAGAGAGTGTGTGTGTAATGGACACCCAGGTTCATAGCTCAAGTGGCAGACTGAGTGAAGATAGCCTCATTTCAACACCGAGGTCATGGCATCGATTCCCATGGTGGGGGTGGCTAACATTGTGATGTGACTAACTGGGGTGGGTGGGTGTACTAATAATGGGGTGTGTGAACTAACCCATAAATAAAAAAATAAATAATGGATGAAGGTAAAATACAAAGATTAGCTTGATCCAAAACTTTTGTAGCCTATAAAAAGCTTTTAATTGTCATTCACCACTTCTTTTCCAGTGGTGTGGTAACACCCACCTGTAACTAAGGTAACAGTTAATCTGCTCCTGTCTCATACCACCATAAGTTAGTAACAATGCTCCTATGTGAATAGACTCATATGAGTTTCAACAGAAAGGTCATTGGTTCAGTATCCATTGTGGTGTATGTGGGGGTGAGGGTGTGTGTGTTGAATAGATGACACTTAAGACAATCCAATCCATGCATCTGAATGGTCCATTAGGTGAGGTTTAAACTGCTGCCACGTAAAGTCAACTCCTATTGACAGCCCCTGCTCATGGGTCCCACTTCGCGGATTAGGCAGTGAGGTCTATTGAGGGTTTTATTTTAATTAGATTAGGACTCTTTACCTTTTTTGTAAGTAATTGTGTTAAAACACAATTATTTATCTTGTTTAAGTAGTTGTATTATGCATAATCTATTCTTTTAGTACGTGTCATAGCATAATCTATTCTTTTAATACTTGTTGTATGAGAGAGAGAGGAATGCTCATGAGCATTTTTTGAGGATTCATCACACTTGATGTGAACTCAAAATCTGATCCATCCATGTGATGTTATGTAGCACTTTAAAAAACCATCAAGGCCTAACTTCCAACATAATCCAAAACTCTAGTATGTCTTACCAAAATTTTTGGACCAGGTTGAAAGTTAGGCTTTTAGAGTTTTTTGAGATGCTGCATTACATGAACAAATCAGATTTTAGACTCACATCAAATATGATTAGTCCTTGAAAAGTGCTCACAAGTTCTCATGAAAACAAGTGGGCAGTTGAGCATTCCTAACAAAGAACCCCTGTTTTCTCAACAAGGTTTTCACCAGCCTCGGTACTAAACCGAAAAATTATTAAAAAGTTCATGCCAATCTTGCACTTCCCACAATCAATGTCACTTACGTCACTGCACCATCACTGAGGATGGTCAGCTCCTTGCCACTTAAGACACGTCCACACCAACGTGGCAAACATAAGTGAAATATGAACACTTCATCAACGGAGGACGATGGATGCACGCCTTCATCCAAAATTCAGCCTGGTTCGGTCACCACATGGACCACAGGCGTGCGAGATGGTCCATATTCAATGCACGAGGTGGACCGCACCCTGACTTCTGGAACGGACCATGTAGGTAGTGGAACGAGCACAGGTCACACGCTTCTACCACATTGGCAAGTGTAAGGTGAATCAGGATGCGTTTGTAGTGGTAGTCATAAATTTGTACGTTTCCTCAATATGCAGACCTTTCGAAAGGTCTAGAATGGCAACACAGGTACGTATTAGATACTTCGAGCCATCACGAGGGTTCTACTTTGTTGAAGTCCTGGCTCAAGAATCATGTCAGTCCACTAATCAGATGGTCTACAAAAAGGTGCCTACCTGTTTCTCATATCATAGTCCAACTAAGTGGTGGTCCAACCTGATTTTTGGTGGAGATTATCTAGACGGGGATCGGATTAGCTGTTACCCGGGGAACAGCTTACTGGGTGTAACACTAACCATGCGGGGCCCACCTTGATCTATATTTTGTATATCCATGCCGTCCATCTGTTTTCACATATCATTTTATTGTGTGATCACAAGTCTTATAAAGATCCAAATATAAGGTGGACCATACCAATAGAAAAAGTGATGAATGACTGTTAAAAAAAAAATTGTGGTCCACAAAAGTTATGGATCAAGCTTATCTTTGTATTGTTTCTTTCATCCATATATTATTGACATTATCAACAGGTTGGATTGCAAATAAAATCTTACGATGGACTCTTTGGAATGTTTAATGGTGAGGCACTCAATCACCTGTTTCCTGTGGTGTGGTCCACCTGGAATTTTTATCTACATAAGTTTTGGAATTCCAACCTAAAATGATCTGGAGAATCGGACGGACGGTGTGGATATACAACAACTCATCAATGTGGGCCCCATGGTAAGCGTAACACCCACTAAGCTGTTACCCGGGTAACACCTAATCCGCTCCCATCTAGACGGTCAGACTCACCACATTTTCAGCTTAGATATTGCACCCGTGTGCCCGTTGTAGATGGTCCACGTTGTACACACGCGTGGGCTAAGGTCCCTCTCAGACAAAGAATAAAATCATGCTTAATTACCCCTCATACAAAGAAAACTCCTCTTGGAAGACTTTTTCGCCAGGGTACGTCGCATATGTACACAAGCTAACCGAGAGCAGGACTCGATGTAAATTAGATCCACCCCGTCCATCAGGCACCCCACTCCCCTTTTTGGCATTGATCCCAAATATCTATCCGGCTGATTTAAAGTTAAGGTGGGCCACAACATGGGAAATGGTGTAAAACCATGTAAATTTACGTGTTATGTCCCACCTGAGTTTTGAAATATTTTGTATTTTGAGAAGTCCCTTTATCTAGATGAGTGGAATCAGATGAATGGATTGGATTCCATGAAAACACCACGATGTGGCCTGCCTGAATTTTATATCAAACCTAATTTTTGTCTTCATTGATGAATGTGAGGCAGAGCACCTGATGAACGGGGTGGATCTCATGCTTGTCATTCACGGAGCTCCATTTAACGGTTAGCACTGTCCACATTTTGAACTTTATGGTGGGCCTATTCAAAATTTTGCGTAGACCTAATCCCAGCCCATTGAGAGCCTAATAGTGGCACGTAGGCCCGTAATGTACCTACGCGAGTTATGCCAGGGCGGTTTGGTTTTTAACCCATGGAGCGTTTGGAGGGGTGCTAAAATCGGAACCCGATTGGGTGGGCCGTCAGTTTTCTGCTTATATCTAAGTCGTCAAAACATATTCTTATCTGTGGGCCCGTCCTTTTTTTTTTTTTTTTTTTTTTAACTCAGAACGGGCATGATGCATGAATGGCTTGGAAAAATAGAAAAATTTACAGTAGTAATTCAATTATTTTTTGGTCTTGAATTTTAAAGGGCACGGATGCATTGATGTAGTCCCATCCTGATCGATGGTCCGGGTCCGGCCCAAATTAAATAAAAAATTTCTGAAGTCCGAGATTGGAGGTGCGGTCCAAATAGTTCAAAATGCCCAAGCTGCAAAAGAATTAAAAAATAATGTGCATTGACGGCTTCCCGAAATCGTTTCACGCGACTCTACTTTTTGGACGGGCTTGATAGGAGCCGGTAGCATCATGGCAGGGTATCAGGGGAGTGGATTAGGTGGGTGGGACCCGTCAGTGATGCATGTGACTTAAATCCACAACGTCCAACCATTTTGAAAGCTCATTTTAGGCATGATCCCAGAAAATGAAGTTGAATCAAATCTTAGGTGGACCACACCACAGGAAACAGTTGTGATTGAATCCCCACCATTGAAAACTTCATGGATTCCACCGGAATGTTTATTTGCCATCCAACCCGTTGATAAGGTCACAAACACCTAGATGAAGAGACCACACAAATATCATCTTGATCCAAAGATTTTGTGGCCCACAAGAAGTTTTTAATGGTCAATCACTACTGTTTCCTGTACTATGGTCCACCTAAGATTGGAGTCAGCTTCATTTTTTGGGATCATACTTTAAAATGAGCTTTCAAAATAGTTGGACGGTGTGGATTTAAGGCACATGCATCATTGTGAGCCCCACAGTCAGGGGTCCCACCCACCTCAGTGGGCCAGGCTAGCTGGTCGAGTTTCTGGGCATAGATTGGAATGAGCTGGACTTAGACATATTTCAGAAGCCACAATGGTTGTTGTATTTCAGAAGCCACAAATAAACGGCCCACAGCCTGGGTTCATGGCCCTTTATGGAACATGAATGGCCATGTTTGGATGGGCACTTCGGAATACAGCATGACCCGCCCAGGGATGAATCGCAATCCCAACAAGATGGGCCGGGTCTGAATTATGTCTAGTTGAACCCGAGCCTGATGCAATTACTAAACGGGCCTAAAAGCCAGGTTCAGGCATGGACCGTTTTGTAATCAGGCCTTCAATTTCATGCCAATAACATTACAAATGGGCTTGTTCTACGGACCAGGTCGGGTCCCACCTGTATTAGGATCATCGAGCCAATCTGATTTTAGAACTATACCCATCGGCATTAAGGTCACCATTTGGACGGTTGAGGTTTTAACGTGCCACTGCATGCATGTGGGTCTTCATACTTTTGCCTACTTGTCAAAGAACTCCCTTGTTTTTAAAAGATTGGGAACTGCCCCACTGGTATAGGGCTCTCAATGGAGCGGGTCATATCCAAGATCCAATTCGCTAAGAATTCATAGTGGATTTGGATCTTAAAATAGGTCTGATTAGTTAAATGGACCAGATTTGGATCTTAAAATAAGTCTAATTACTTAAATGGACCAGATTTGGATTCACAAGAACATATCCGAGTACGATCGGAATCTGATTAAGATTGACTCATTATCAGCTTATTGTATATGTCATATTCATGCTGGCCATCCGTTTCCAGATTATTTTAGGCTGTCTCAAAATTGAGACATGCCACTCTTAGGTTGACCATACCATAGTAAAGAGTGGGATTTGCATTATTTTTCTACTAAATTAAATAAATTATATTATATACTTTTTTTTGGATTTGTAATGGGGTGGATTCATACCTAGAGCTGACCCTAATCCATGGTTACATGGATTTTGGATCCGAAATAGATATGGATATCACATTTTGATTCTGAGTTGTATCCGAATCTGATCCGAACCCCTCTACGGATATACGGACTTGGAGCTGGATCGTTACATATTGTACCCATTGAGAGCCCTACACCTGGACTTAGCTAGAGATGGACGGTCCTGTCCTGGGCTCTGTGGGGCCCACCATGATATATGTGTTTTATCCGTTCATCCATTCTAGTGAGCCAAAAAAGGAGGAGATTGAAGGCTCAAGTGGACCACACAACAGTAAGCAGTGGTGACAATGACCCCCATGTTGAAACCCTCCCAGGGTCCACTGTGATCCAATCTGTTCATAAGACCTAATATACCTGGAGGAAGGGAAAACATAAATATCAGCTTGATCTAAACTTGCATGGCCACCAAGAGATTTTCAGCGGCAGGCATTCAATCCCACTGTTTCCCGTGTTGTGGACATAACACATGCATCACGGTGGGCCCGACAGAGGGGAGCGGATTAGATGTTACCCGGGTAACAGCTTAGTGGGTGTTACCCTTACTGAATGGGGCCCACTTTGATGAATGCGCTTCATATCCAAGCCGCCCATCTGTTTTTTCAGCTCATTTAAGGACGTTATACTGAAAATAAAGCAGATCAAAATCTGTGTCTCGCCTGATAGTCCAGCTGGAAGACGCCTAGGCATTTTAATATGGTGGGTGCGTTGCATGACTGACTAAAAAGAAGAAGAAGAAGAAGAAGAAGATCAAAATCTATGGAGGACTACACAGGAAAATTTGGTGAATGACCATTAAAATCTTTCTTTTGGATTAAGATAACTTTGTACTTTCCCTATTTGCAGTTCTGTTTTGACCTTATCGACGGGTTGGATGGAAAATAAACATTACGGATCTGCTTACAGTGAGCCTTGGGAAGCTTTTAATGGTGAGTGTTCAATCATCACTGTTTCTTGTGGCGTGGTCCACATGAGATTTGGATAGGCTTAATTTTTAGGACCATGCCTTAAAATGGACTGTAACAACGGATGGACGGATTGGATATAGAACATATGATCAAGGTGGATCCTACGGTAAGGGTAACACCCACTAAGCTGTTACCCCAGGGTAACACCTAATCCACGCCCCCTGATTGGACCGTCCCTCTATAGGTCGGACCTGATGGAGGTAGTACCCAATCCCGGCCACGCACATACGTGACCCCAATGGGTCGGGTGGGGTTTCATTTGAATCGGTCCAACCCAAACCTAATCCATTTATTATACAGATCAACCCAAACTACTCCCACTTTACCTATTTAATTAAACTATATATAAAATAAAAAATATTACCACTTTATAAAAAATATAGAAAAACATCAATCACATGCGCAGGATTATTAATAATATAAGATCTAAACCTTCTACTAATACAAATTATAACCATCATAAACAAATTTATGATTTTTAAACTTATAAATATATTATATAATATATAACACGTACATGATGCATTTGAGAAATGCTCCCGTGCTCTTTGAGCACCGTAAGCTATAGTGCTTTTAGTTTCATTGGGACACTTAGATAGCCCAATCAGTTGACTGGACGGTTCATTTGTAACAGCATACTTTCAACAGTCTAGCCTGCAAAAGTCACGTTGATTGCATGATCCAATTCATCCTTGATTGCCCTTTTTCTTATAGCCATCGTTTTTTCCTATTTATAGATGGGATGGTTAAAATTGCCTAACGATAGGGACTTTTTAAAATCATAACTAGCAGGGGTGCACACGGTTAGGTTCGAATCGGTCCGGCTCTCGGGTGAAATCGAAACCAAACCATTTCCAACTGTTCAAGGAAAACAAGAATTATCATAATAGAACTGTTTGCACCCTAAAACTAAACATGACTGTACAAAAAAGTAGTTCGGTTCTATGATTTTGGGCTTTTTATAATCAAGCTAGGTTTTGGGTTTTTTCTAATCAAGCCTAATTGTACGGTACGTTTTTATAATCCAGTTCACTTGCATGTTTTTTTTTATATTTTTAATCCAGCCCATCTATATCTCAAGGCTTATCATGGGCATGCCTTGATGTGTTTGTTAGAACTATACCTTTCATCAGGCAATGTTTAGGTGGGCGGCATTAAAAAAAATGATAGATCCAAATTTTAAATGAACTACTCAACATGAAATAAGTAAGGGATGAATATTCAGGGGTTCAGTTTCATAATTTGGTCATGTAGTCTGGTTCGACAGTTTGGTTCTATAAAACTCCTAACTAGAGTTGAATCAAACTAATCAGTTCTTTAATTTAAGAACCGAAATCGGTGTGCTTCCTAACCACACTAAACTGAACTGAATTAACCGGTTTGAGTTCGGTTTATTGGTTCCATCGGTTCTGTGTGCACCCCTAATCATAAGCACTCTATGATTGAACCTTGGACCTTTTTGGTGTAAATGATGTCCACCTTTACCATTGATCAAATGGTTAAAAATTTTGAGATAGCATGATCCTTTCATACTAGCCCATGAAATGTGGGTTGTATCAAATGAACAGTCCAATGATTCAATGAATGGATTGGACGATCCAAGTCTCCCAAACCCAACCAAAATGAAAAATAGGTCGATCCAAACCTCAACTTTCGCCATAAATGCAGGCTGAATGTGAACCATCACGTTTGAGGAATAAGCTTATTTTACAATGACATGTGGAGGACCCACCGTGATGTATCCACGACATCCACTCCATCCATCACGTGTGATCCGTCATCTTCCGCCTTGGAGACCAAAAATCAAATTGATCCCACATTCAGGTGGGCCACGCCATAAAAAACCATGCCTAAAAAGCACTAAAATCACATGTCATGGCCCATCTGGGTTTTCGAATGGCTGACTTTTACGTTTCCATCCACTCTGGTAAGGCCCATCTTACGAATGGATTGAATGGCATATAAATAATATGGTGGGCCCACTCTCAACTTATGTACGGAAAATTGTGGACACTCCATCGCGGTGGGCCCCGCATTCTTTGCTGTAGAATAAGCCTACCCTTCAACGGTGGCAGAGGAACCGGCCTCCTTTTCCCAACCGTTCATTTTATGTATACAAATGTGGGGCAAGCTGGTAAATGTACTATTCAGGCTTTTGGGCCCAGGCATACTCACTGCGTATCCTACCTGAAGAATGGCTCAGATCTCACATACGTGTGCCACATGGGCACGATCCCCACGTCCATCTCACGCCAGCGAATACACTTACCGTTCTTCTTTTAGAAAAGTACCCTAATGATACGATTCAACGGTTGTTGGACAGTCCATGTTCAGAAAGCCTTCCCTTTGAAAACAGCCATCCATCGAAAGCCACGTGTACACGTTAACGGCTAGTAGGTACAGCAGGAGCAGCCCCACACGCAATAGCCGGAATTCGCCCCTTTTCCTCCAACGGCTACATTTTTCTCTCTTCCCAATCACGTATCTCGTCACCGTCTATAAAACCCCACAACCCCAACTCCCATTTCCCACAGCGATTCAATCCATCTTATCTTATACCCAAAATACCCTTCTGTATTTCTCTCATCTCAGTTCGGAAAATCATACTCGTAGCAATGGAGGCAGCCAGAGTTTCTCTCAAGGCTTATGTTATTCTTGTCCTGTTTGTCATCATCGGGACCGTTGCTGCCCAAAACAACGGTCTCGCTCCTTCACCGGCAATGACGAACGGTTCAGATTCGGCCTTGCCGGTTTTGGGTGCCCTTCTTTTTACTTCTTTGTTGTCTTTCCTTGCTCTCTTCTCTCACTGAGAAGATGTGTGTTGCTATAGATATCTATTTGCTGATGGGCCTTCTTTAGGGGAATGACATTTAACCCCATCCTTTTTTATGCATACACCTCTTTTTTTCTAATCTGGTACTTAAATAGAAAAGGGGGGTTTGTGCGTCAAAAAGAGAGGGTGTAAATGTCAGTTACCCTTCATTTATTGTTGTTGTTATATATACCTATATATATATATAGCTTTTTCACCCTTTCTGTTTGTGAAAGGGGGCTGTTTGGATTAGTGATAGAGAGAGATTCTGAGTGAAAGAGATCGGATTCTTTTAGTAGATGCTACTTGTTTGTATACTGATTTCTATGAAATAAAGGGCTATTTTGTGGTAGTTAAAATGGTGTTACGATCAAAGACTTTGAATTGGTGGGACACATCCCAATAGAGGACTACTCTCATTTCTTTCTTCCTGGGAGCTGATCCAATGCATCTGGAGGCATGGCAAGCACCGTGCCCTCCATCGTTCCATCGGCACACATTCAGTTGGAAAAAAGCCCTAATGCATCAGAAAATAAAACGAGTGGGGCCATTTTTTTATGATCACTCCCGATGATCCGACGGGCCTACTGTGGCTATAAAAAACCCACTTCTACCATTGCTGCAGCAACTTGGATCAATGATCACAGTAGTATTCCCGATCTGTGTGACTCATTGGGCTTTGACCAACCGTACCATATGGGGGGTTGGGTTTTCACGCGGATTGCATCTGAACCGCGCTCATCACTATCCAGGGACAGTAAATGCAGATTGCCTGGGGAACAGTGGCAGAATTTGGCAGAATTTGGTTGGGCCCCACATGCCTTGACAAAGCTCCCTCCACAGCTTGATCGGCTGGTATCAGAGGTAGAGGCACACTTTTATACATGCTTCATATGTGAGACCAGCCTTCAGTCCAATCAAATCTAGCCACATTAGGTCAGAGGTAGATAGAGCTCGGTAGGGCTCTCAATGGGTCGGATCCAAAAGGTGATATCCATATCCGATCCATTTATAAATTGTTAGATCCATTTCCGATCCAAAATCCATATAACCATCGGATTCGGGTCGGATCTAGGTCCCAATCCACTTCATTTTACAAATCTAAAAAAATATAATATAAAATATATAATATAATATATTTAATTTAGTAGAAAAATTATGCAAATCCCACTATTTATTATGGTATGGTTGACATGGCCTAAAATAATTTGTAAAATGGATGGTCAGCACGAGTAGATCTTAATCGGACCTATTTTAAGATCCAAATCCGCATTATATGGATTCGGAGCGAATCGGATCTCGGATCTGACCTGCTCCATTGAGAGCCCTAGAGCTCGGTCCAACCATTCTCTCCCCTCTGCGCATTACCCAGGGATCCACACAATCTTTGCCCCGCAAAGAAGCCACAGCCCAATCTGTATGTTTTATGGCTAGGTGTAAACTCTTTGGGCCCAAAATGTGGCATCAACTCCGAGCTATGTCTAGGCGAGGCCCAATGCCCAAATCCTTCAGAAGTTGACTCAACCTGACCCATCGTTGACAGCGGCACAGGACGCAATCATTTCATCACATGGAGGTTCATGGTATGCCAGCGATGAAGTCAGGAGTGGTTCAAATCATCTACAATATAGGGCTGTCAATGGGGTAGTTCTCAGCCTGGATTTTGAGCTGGCCGTTGAGCTGGCACTATCTTGGTATTGATTCCCAGGGGGAAACCAAGGCTCTTTGGGCCAAACATGTTGTATATATATGAATGTTCATATGTTGTGGCAGACCCAAGGTTTGATTAAAGATACTAGCGACTGTGGCCCACACACTAACCTGACCGGTGGATGTGGCTGATTGTTTGGCCTAGAATCAGGTAATACACCCAAACTGAGAAGATGACGGTAAAGATTGCTGGGTGCATACATACTGAGTAAATTGTGGGTCCCACTGTGATGTATGAGTATCCACACCATTCATCCATTTTGCCAACTCATTTTAGGGCATGAGCCAAAATTGAAGCGGATCAGGCGGCACACAATAAGAGACATTACCTAAGGGAAAACACAAATATTTGATCCAAAACTTCTCAGTCGTAGTTTCCTGAGGTAGGTTCACTGGAGCTTTGGATATGTTTTAATTTTGGTCTCAGGCCCTAAATGCCATAAAAGAGCTGTCAAAATGGACAAATCAGCTTGATCCAAAACTCTCTATGATCTTCAAGAAGGTTCCAAAACTCTCTATGGCCTTCTAGAAAGTTTCAACAGTCTCTGTGGTGTGTCCACGAAATGAGCTGGCAAAATGGATGGACAATGTAGATAAGACATCCATCACAATGGCCCCCTAGTAGAGTTAGGCAATCTGCATCCTAGATTGCTAGACTCTATTGGGACATGCCTAGTTAGGTATTGTGGCCCACTAGAGTTGGGTATTTTCATTTCTGCCTCTATTCCTCTTTTTTATGACAACCAGGCAGCAATTTATATAGCCTCCAACCTACTATTTTATGGGTGTGAAAAATATGTAGAGGTTGATTGTCACTTCATTCAAGATAAATGACAACTGACATTAGTGACAATTTTAAGTGTTCTACAAAGTAAGTGCACTAATTTTAAAATTATATTTATTTTAGGTGGTGGTGAATTTTTTTATTGTGTGACTCACATGTATAGAATGTGCAAAAGCATGAATAAGTATGGATATCTTAAAGAGATAAAAATATGGCAGTTATAAGAACCCTACTTCTACAACTTCTTGAATCCATAATGCGGTGACGCTTGAATCCACAAGAAACCAAGAAAAATTTGAAATATCTTATTGATGTCTTCTTTAAATAATAAAATGCAAATCCTAATTAAGTTTTAATTTGACTAAATTAGATACCTACTAAAAATAGTAAGTTTTTTTTTTGTTGTAAAACTGCAATTTGAATTGAAAGGAAATTCTTTTTCACAAAACGAGGAAATGCGACCCGCTTATAGGAATCGTTTGATCTGGATCGCCTATTATAGTCAAAATTCATAGGTCGTACATTCCGCAATGACACCCAAATCAAAAGTTATGGTCAATTTACGGTTCACACTTCGAACGATAATTTCTCTCTGTCCAGAATGAATCACTTTGATCCGAACATGCCCGAGGCCCAATTACGTCACCCAATTATGTCATGCCCCACATAGGACTGGGTTCGGATATGGGACTATGTCTGCTTCCATTCAGGGTTCTTTTGGTCTATCTATACAAAAAATATGTTTATGGCCCGCTCTACATCACAAAGGCTCGCTATAACTAATTGTCATACATTTGTGTCATGGCCATTATGAATTAACATGGCTACCATGAAGTAGGAAAGGTATTGATCATTTATAACGCTCATGAATTTTTATAATAATAATAATAAATATTTTAAATTTGAATTAGAGAGAGAGAGAGAGAGAGAGAGAGATTTCATATCTCATCTCTCCCTCTTATCCAAATCTATATCCCCAATCTTTCCTTTATCCTTATCCTTCCCTCGTTTTACTCTTTCTCTATATACTTCTCCTTCTTAAAGGAGGAGACATGAATGGTAGAGGAATCATATCTTATCTAAAAGAACTAAACAAATTCTACGAACTAAGGTGTGAGGGAGAAAAGAGGGCAAAGGAAGAAAGGTTTTTAGGAACTCTAAGCTTGATCTCATCGGGTTAGTAGATTTCTTGTATTTTTTTTTTTTTTTTTTTTTGCCATATTGTAACCAAAATAATGTGATGGACGGTTTGGATTGTTCTTTCGACCATCGTACGCGCTGGAATAGAGAAGATCAATTGTCTGTAAAATTAATCTACAGTTTCAACATAGAGAATTGCTCTCTACGTATGATGATAGATTCATAATTGTAAAGTGGAATAGTTATTATCAATTTTGACAATTGGAATTTAATTATTCAGACAATGGAATTGAGAGAGAGAGAGAGAGAGAGAGAGAGAGAGTTTATCTGGACAATGGAATGAACGGGCCAGATAGGTTATACAACCATTGTGTTTAACGGGACAATGGAATGAATGGGGCAGATAGTTTATCTGGAAGCGTTTAATAAGGAAATCTCGGATTTTATGCGTAAGTAATGATATCCCTTGTCACAACAGATCGAAATGAGCCACCTAGTCACGTGTGTCGAGATTCACACCGTTCATTCAAATCTTAGGGCCAAATCATGCTAAGACCCAAATTATTTAGATGATCAGATTTTTTAGATGGGTCACATCAATTTGAACCATATGATAGGTATATTATAACTTGTTAATCATGTTAAGTTTCGGTTTAATCAATTTAATTAATTATATTAGATCCTTAAAAATCTAATTGAACTAATCGATTGGCAGGCCGCACTAATCAAATTTTTCACAATCTGTTAATCTTATAATATGGATTAAATGAAGTATCTATGATTCAGATCAAACAACTAATGGATCTCTTACATATAATCAATCTTAAGAGAACTCTTGATCGGTGTAGATCTGTTCAAAATGATTAATCAAATGATGGATCGTTAATTAATTAAAACCTCCTAATTTTTGAACCTAACTGTCAAAGTTGGATCAAACGGTAACTTTGTTTATGTGACGAATAGGGATTTTAAACTCAAATCATTCTGTCTGTTTTTTGAATTCATTGCTATCAGATATAGGTGAGTAACCGAACTTGTCTTATGTCCATAAGAATTAAAATGAAATTATTGCATATGTTGATTAAATGATGTGTTTATTGATTTTATTTATTTATATTATTTTTTAATGATATTATAATGGTAGGCTATATTTGATGGATAATTGGTATTTAATTATATAATTTGAAATTTTATAAATGTTGAAATGTGTGGACGATTAATGTTAAGACAGACAGAAATACAGTCTTGGATGAAACTTAGAATGAATATAATCATTGCCTCTGCATAAATGATACAATTAGATTGAAATTGTATACTTAATGTGCAACTCACGTCTTCAAAATTTGGTTTTAGAGTGCACACTCAGTATCCAATTTTCTCGACGTGGTATTATTGATCATGGATTTCCAACTAGAAATGAAAACTTGCCTTAGCAGTCTTGAACGAGACCATCCTTTAAGTCAAAATGGGCTCCGTTGTTCTGAAAATTACATTGTCTTTCTTTTGTCGATTTTATACAGCTCACTTGTTTAAAGCATTTTCCACATATCATGTACACCACATCTCCACACATGTGATATATCTTCAAACATGTGATGTATCTTCACATGCTTGATGTGTATTCGTGTCCACAACCATGACTCTCTCTCTCTATCTTTAATTTAGTGATTCATGTCTTAGGTTGCATGTAACTTTAGAAAATTCTTTCCTCAATATTTTCTCTTCTTCTTATTCTTGGGCTAGAAAAGTTGGGTTTCACAAGGGTTTAGCATGCTGTCAAGATTATATGTTGGGTAATTGCGTCCTGCAATTAGTGTGTTGGAAATCTACTGTATCAGAATTATTCTACCAATGAGCCTAAACTATCTTAAAGAGAACAATTGAGTCCTTGCCTTGTCCAACAAAAAATAAGGTTTTCTCCAAATTATTGCTTAACGATCAACTAAACAAATGTGCAATTATATTTTCTGCTGCTTTATTATTGTTTAAATATTTTTCATAGTTAAAAGGACTTTTCAGTCAGGTCCAAGGCTTGGGAGGCTTAGATTTGGCCAACCTCAGCTGACCCTAGCCTAGCTATTGTGGGACGCAGATTGGCTAGTGACGCTAACACTGGTCGATGCTCTATGGGCCCCACCATGATGTATGTGTTTCATCCACACCATCCATCTAGTTTTCTAATAATTTTATGGTATGGGCTTTAGATAGATCCAAGTGTCAAGTGGACAACAGCACAAGCAAAAGTATTAATTGAATGCTGACCATTAAAAACTCCACGACGGCCACAAAAGTTTTGGATCAAGCTGATATTTTTTATTTTCTTTCATCTACCTGAGATTTAGATCTGCCTCATTTTTAAGATCAAGCTCTAAAATGATATGGAAGAATAGACACGGACGTTATGAATAAAGCACACACAATATCATGGTGCGGCCGAAGAGCACCACCAACCAGTAGCCTACTGGCAGCGTCACTAGCCAAACACGGCCGTCATTGACACCCTGTTAGACGACTTGATTAGTCGGATTCGACTTGTCGAAGCTGACTGGTACTTAGACCGTATCTAGTTCAAGGGTGGATCCTTGAATGTGGGGTCCACCGTGATGTATTTCCATATATCCACGCTGTCCATATGTTTTAAAACCTCATTTTATGGTGTGATTCCAAAATAAAGTAGATCCAAATCTCAAGTGGACCATACCATTCGAAAAAGTGGTGATTGAAATACCCACCGATAGAAACTTCTTGGAGGCCACTGGAATGTTTGTTTTCCATCCAATCTATTGATAAAGTCACAAAGACTTGGATGAATGGACCACACAAATATCAGGTTCATCCAAAAAGTTTTGTGGCCCACAAGAAGTATTTAATGGTCAATTACCATATTGTGGTGTGGTCCACCTAAGGTTTGGATCTGGTTCATTTTTTTGATCACGCCTTCAAATGAGCTCTCAAATTATCGGTGAAAACGGATGGACGGTGTGGATGTGAATGTAAGGCACATAGGTCACAGTGGGCCCCGAAGTCAGGGATCCACGGGGAGCCGCACCACTAGTCACCCCAGACTTGGCCGATCAAGCCACGTCGACCTTGCCTGGGCGGACACGTGTTTGGTACCACCGTGATGTATGAATTTAACAACACTGTCCATCCATTTTTCCTTATCATTTTAGGGAACAGAATAAAAAAATTAGGCAGATCGTAGCCTCAAGTGGGCCTCGCCTCAGGAAACAATGATGATAACGATGTCCACCCTTAAAACTTTCCTAAGGCCCACCGTGATATTTACTTGCCATTCAACTTGTTCATATTGTAACATGGACCTAGATGAAGGCAAAATACAATTATCATCTTCGTCCAAAACTTCAGTGACTCCTGATAAGTTTTTAATGGTGAGAATTTAATCCCTGCTATGTGGTCCACTTGAGACTTGGATATGCCTCGTACTTTAGATTATATCCTAAAATGATATGAAAAAATGGATGGATGGTATGGATAAACACATAGATCACAGTAGGCCTCTCAGATCCCCAGCCTGTTCTACCCTCATTAGGCAATCCTCTTTGGGCCAGGATTTTTACTGCAGTAGGCCAAAGTGTGGCTATTTCTACAAAAAAGTATAATTTCTTGTGAGGTAATCTTTTTCAGCCCTTTCATGACAAATTGCAAAACTTGATGTGAAATGCCCCTTTTTACCACCGTACGTCCACGAAGACGAAGAGGTGAAAGCCCTCTTGGTCGTTACAAAGGTGCTCCACCCGTTGGCCCCCACCATGATGCATATGTTACATCCATCATTTGGAAAGACCATTATAGGGGATGAGCCAAAGAATGAAGCATATCCAAAGATCAAGTGGACCTCACCAAAGAAAACAGTGGGGATTGATGTCCTACCATTAAAAACTTCTTGGGGTCACAAAAGTTTTCCATCAATCTGATATTTGTGTTTTCCCTTCTTCCATGTCTATGTGAACTTATGAATAGGTTGAATCTTAAACAACCATCATGGTGGGCACTAAGAAGGTTTCAACGGTTATGTCACTGTCCCCACTATTTTTTTTGGTGGGGTCCACTTGAGAATTGGATCTATCTCATTCTTTAGATCATGCCCTAGAATTGGATCTATCTCATTCTTTAGATCATGCCCTAAAATGGTCTCTCCAAATGGATGGATGGTGTGGATACAACACATACATCATGGTGGGGCCCATAGAAGTTGGCGAGGCCACTTCAGTAGGTAGAAGCTCTTTGAACACCTACTCCTATGTACATTCATGAAGAGGCAGAAGCACTCTTGTGCGTTACAATGGGCCTCCACTATGGGCCCCACCATGATACATATATTACATCCATGTCGTCCATCCTTTTTGCCAGATCATTTTAGGCCATGGGCCCAACTCTAACTCAGATCCAAATTGCAGGTGGGCCACACCATAAGGAACAGTTAGGATAATTACGTCTATTGTTGATTCCCTGGGCACTGTGGATGGGCTCCCCACAGGACTATAGGTCCCCCAAGGCACTGGATTCCCCATGAGCATTATGGGTTCCCCTGAGCCTAAGGAAGGCTTCAACAGTGGGCATCACTGCTCTTACTATTTTCTGATTACCAGGCCCACAAGGCCTTTGAATTAAGCTGATATTTGTGTGGTACCTTTATACTAGTCCATTTGACCATATCAACAGGATTGGATGACAAATAAACATCAAGGTAGGCCTGAAAAAGTTTCAACAATGGACATTTATGTCCCAACTGTTTGTTGTGGGATGGCCCACCTAAGATCTAGATCTGGCCCAAAATAGGGACCAAAGCCTAAAATGATATTGAAAAAAGGATGGACGGCATGGATGAAACATATAAAACATGGTGGATCCCACAAGTGGACTACACTAGGCCGGGGCATCTTCTTAAAAGTCCTTGTGGATGAAGAGTGCAATGTTCTGGTAGTAACTGCACACACGTGTGCAGATCCAAGCCGCTCATCAGGTGAACCCATGCAAGTACATCGATCAGCTCCAAAAGTTGTCATGAACGATCATAGGTGGTCCACACATGTACAAAAGAAATTAACAAATAATCTAGCGTTGTGGGGTGGGACCTGACTGTGGAGCCCACCTTGATGTATGTGTTGTATATCTGCACCATTTATCCGTTTTACCAGCTCACTTAGGGCATGGCCAAAAAAATTCAAATCTCAAGCGAACCACATCACAGTGGCCATCGACCATTATAGACTTTTTTGTGGGCCATAAATGTTTTGGATCCAGCTTATATTTATGTTTTCCCTTCACCTTCCATCCGGGGACTGTGTAACCTTATCAACAGGTTCGATGGCAAACAAACATTACGGTAGACACTCGGAAGATTTTAATGGTAGGCGTCCAATGATTAATGTTTCCTATGGTGGTGTGGTACACCTGATATTTATATATGCTTTATTTTTTTACCACGTCCTAAAATAAGCTGGAAAAATGAATGCACGGCGAAGATATACAATGCATAGGAAGTTGATTGCTACTAAGTAATCTATGTGGAAACCACCATGATTCTTGTATTTTTATCCACTCCGTCCATCCATTTTACAATTTTAGCGCTTGAGCCCAAAAATCAAGCATATCCAAATCTCAAGTAGACCACACCACAGGAAATATTGCGACTTGAGCATCTACTGTTGAAAAATTCTTACGGGCCACATAAGTTTTGGATCAAGGTGATATTTTTGTTTTCCCTTCATCCATGTCTTTGTGATCTTATGGATGACAAATAAAGATCACTGTGGACCCTAGCAAGGTTTCAACGGTCGAAATCATTTCTCACACTGTTTCCGGTGTGTTCCACTTGAGCTTTTGGATTTGCTTCAATTTTTGTCTCAACCCTTAAAATGAGCTGGAAAACCGGATGGACAGTGTGGATAAACCACATACATTCAGGGTGGGCCCAACTGAGTTTATTTCGATAAAAGCTTATTGTACCAAGTACGCAATCGGATTTTCAATGCATACATCAAAGTGGGCCCATGCATACATCGCAGCCTAGTCGCGTCCGTACAAAACTCTTCCGTGACAGCATCCCCCCGCCCCGAGGAGGGAAACAACAGACGCAGTTTGACCAGTGACCCCAACACCAGATAGGCACCAGCTAGCTGGCTGGTGTTAAAGCTCCGTAGGCCCCATCATAATGTATGTATTTTATCCACGCCGTTCATAAGTTTTTCCATCTCATTTAAGGGTATGAGTCCAAAAAATGAGACAGATCCAAATCTAAGGTCGACCACATCACAGGAAGCAGTGGTTAATGAATGCTTACTATTGAAAACTTTTTGAGAAGGCACAAAAAGTTTTGGATCAAGCTGATATTTGAGTTTTCCCTTCATCCAGGTCCGTGTGACCTTATCAACAGGTTGGATGGAAAATAAACATTACAATACTCCCTAGAAAGGTTTTAATGGTAGAGGTTCGATCCCCACTGTTTTCTTATGGTGTGGTCCACCTGAGATTTGGAAATGAGCTTGCAAAATGTATGGATTGACATGAATAAAACATATACATCATTGTGGGGGCCAAAGAGCTTGGACACCGGTTAGCTGGCTAGTGTTGGGTCGCCAACCTCTCGTTTGGGAACAAGCCGAATTTTAGGCCAGAAGACCTGGACAGTGTAGGCCGTGTAGCCCAACTCGAATCTCTCTCACGTGGAATCGGATTGCGTGCGGAGTTACTCCGGACGCTCATATCATGCGGAGTAAACTCAGTTGGGCCCACCTAGAATGTATGTGCTTTATCTATTCCGTTCATATGTTTTTCCAGCTCATTTTAGTGGTTGAGCCCAAAATTTAAGCATATCCAAATCTCAAGTGGACCATGCCACAGGAAACAGTGGGAATAATAATTTCCACCGTTGAAACCTTCCCAGGCCCTACAGTGATGTTTATTTGTCATCCAACCTGTTCATAAGATCACATGGATATGGATGAAGGGAAAACACAAATATCAGCTTGATCCAAAACTTCTGTGTCCTCCAAGAATTTTTCAATGGTAGACATCCAGTTCACACTTTTCTTGTGGTGTGGTCCACTTTACGTATTGATATGCTTCATTTTTTGGCACCATCCCTAAACTTTTCTTTTAAGATGGATGGACAGAGTGGATAAAATACATAAATCACTGTGGGCCCCACAAGCGTGCGGAGTTACTCAGTACGCAATCCGCTTCCCACTCAGGTGCCAATGAGCATGGCTTCACGTGCGCTAGTGAAGCTAACAGTAAAGTACCTGATGTCTAGGTCAGAAGACCTAGACTGGCCCAAATCGTGGAAAGCTCGTTATCTCTCTCACGTGCCAATGAGCAGGGATTCACTAGCCCTAGTGAAGCTGACAGGAAACAACCTGATTTTTAGGTCAGAAGACCTAGAGAGTGTGGCCCACCTCATGGAAATTTAGCTGGAATCTCTCTCACGTGCCAATGAGCAGGGCTCCCTCTCCCTGGTGAAGCTGAGAGGACAATGGACGCAGTTGCCTTTTCCTTCTACGTTGGACCCATACCCTTATAATAGAGATAGGTTGCGGGGGACATTGTGCATCCAAGGGCCCAACAGACCAATGGTCTGGATCACTTATTCGTGGTCCCCAGTACTAACAGAAAATTCTGTGGTCCGTGTTCAGCCACGCGTCTGGGGTCACATAAAATTCCTTCCAAGGAAGATAATGTTGTCAGAGAATATTATATATATATATATATTTTTTTTTTGGGGTTGGTCGTATTACATTTGCATTTGGGCAAGGCGCATTTGGCTCGGCTTTCGAGGATACGGCCCACTAACTGGTGGGCCCTATTGAATTAAGGAGTACCCTGTCTCGTCTTTTCTTGCAACGAACGGGGAGTGAGTTGACACGTTGACAGAGTACGATGATCCACGTTCGTGCACAACACAGCTTACACGTGGCATGTCTACTTCAATCCAAACTGTCAAAATCCCATTGTCCGTGGGAAACCCGAAGATTTCAAAATAGGTGATCCTCTCTAACGGTAGAAAAATTCTATGGCTGGGATTCAAGAACGAAATGCATATTGGTGTTGCGGGTCACTTAGAAACCATCAGATACGAGACCAGAGACCACACGTGTTAACACAAACTTGGGTGTCTGGTCAAACATGTGTAATTAAGATAGTGTCAGACTTTATACACACTTGAGTTTGATTGAACTCTAGACACCAAAAATTAGCCTTAAGATCAAACTTATGGAGATCAACTTGGCTATCTAGCTATAAATGTGTAATAATCCGATGTAATTTAGAAGGGGTGAATTAGTCCTTTAATAGATTTTTTTCTTCTTGAGCTAAAAATTTTTCTTTCAACATTAACCATAGTATTCAAATTTTTCAATAATATAATAATAGACAAATAACATTTAAAATATAAGTTTATCACTAATTTTGCTGATTTAGAATAAAAATTAAAACAATCAACAACAGTAAAATAAAAGATAATAACTTATAGTTGTTCATTTGAACAAACAATTAAGGTGAATGGATGATAAGATGTGATCAGCAGCATCAGTGTGACCTTTCCAAGTATAGACTTGGTTGATTGTGGATTTGTTGACAAAGGCCATGGATATTTTAACTACCCTTGAGGTGTAGTGTAGAGAAAGCGCTATATATAAGTTATGCTAAAGTCCGAACTTATCGTGGTAAGGGCTCTACAAAAACTAAGATAACCGACATTATACTATAATAACTAACGCTAAAATTAAGATAGAGTGTAATACACTGTAAGTAACTAACACTGAAAATAAGATAGGTCTCTACTTGGCATCTTCTGGGACGGGGGATCTGGCTGTGACCAGTGGGTGTAAAGAATTACCCGTTTAGTTTTGGACGAGTGCCACTGAGGCCCGACTAGACCGCTAGGCAGCTTAGGCGGCCGCCTAGGGCCTCCTGTCGGGTAAAGCCTCTTATGTTTTAGGAAATTTTACTAAAGGAAAAAAAATCCAACTGCTTTTCACCGGACGGGATTGCATTGTTGGGACCGGTTGCCAGTCGCTGCTCTGTGGACCCCACCATGATGTATACTTTTTATCCACACCGTTCGTCCATTCCTTCATGTCATTTCAAGGGAAGAGCCAAAAGATGAGGAAGGTCAATCTCAGGTAGACTACACCGTAGGAAATAGTTGCGATTGAATGCCAACCATTAAAAACTTGCTAGAGCCACCTCAATGTCCCCACAATGTTTATTTTCCATCCAGCCTTTGATTAAGCCACACAGACCTGGACGAAAGGAAAAAACAAATATCAGCTTCATCCAAAACTTTGGTGGGCTCCAAGATTTTATGGCAGGCGTCAAACACCACTGTCTATTATGGTGAGGTCCACCTGAGTTTGAATCTGCCTCATACTTTAGCTCATGCCCTAAGATGATATGAAAAAAAAAGGAGGTATGACATGAATTAAACACATAAATCGTGGTGGGGCCCACAGAGCACCATATGCAATTCATGTTTGGCGGTGTTTTTGCGGCAAGTTAAAGGATTTCCGAATTAGGTACGCCCGACCTCACCCAAAGCACTACGAACATGACCGTTGGGCCCACCTTGATGCATGTATTGCATATCTAAGACCTCATCCGTTTTTCTGGCTCCTTTTAAGGCATGAATCAAAAAATTAAGCACATTCAAATCTTAGGTGGATCACACCGTGCTGATTGTATGGCCACTATTAAAAAATTTCTAGGGCTCACAGTAATGCCCACCATTAGTTTATTTGCCATTGAACCTATTGATAAAGACACATGGACGTGGATGATGGTAAAAACAAATATCAGCTTGATCCAAAACTTTTATAGCCTGCAAAAAGTTTTTAGTGGTGGGTGCTCAATAACCACTGTTTCCTCTAGTATGGTCCATCTTAGATTTGGATCTAGTTCATTTTTGGGCTCATGCTCTAAAGTGATTTGGAAAAATGAATGGACGGCCTGGATATACAATACATACATCAAGGTGGGCCCCATGGTTAGGGCCGCACTGTGCTGAGTGAGGCCAAGGTGCACTTACTCCAATATGATATATCCTTTATACTGCTGCAAATACACGATGGTGATTGCATACGGTGCTAGGTGGATGGAAAAAAATTGTAAATTTATGATGATTATCATATACGGTGCTATTTGACTTTCATTATGAATATCTTTATTGTCATCATTTTGTTCTATTATTTCATTTTATTTTAGAAAGTTTGTTTCCAATTAAAAGTTTTCAAAATAAAATAAAATCAAGCATGATATATTAAATTCCTATATAAAATTTTCTTATGGATACTAGATTCGGCCATTATGGGCTCCCATATATATTAAATTCCTATATAAAATTTTCTTATAGGTACCAGATTCGACCAATATGGGCTCCAATGCCTCTTTTTTTTTATCCATGCGCTCATCTAACGGTTCTTAGTGGTTAAGAAAAACCTTCTCCAACAACTAAATGCCATCTAGTTGGGTTTGGAGCCATGCCTTGTTGGTAGACTCCGCGGAGTTTCAACAGGGGGTCTTAGTTTTGAAACCCATGTGTGGTGAAAATCCACACCACTAACAACACCAGTGAGTGCGTTGCATGATTGACTAGGTGGGTGGGTTCATGACTGACAAAAAAAAAAAATGCTATCTAGTTTATCATTTTTTTCGTAGTATTTTTATTATATATAATTAAGGATGTAAATGGTCAAGTTCGGGGCGGGTTTAGCCAAAACCAAACCCGCCGATTTACTAAATGGGCCTGGGTCCAAATTTTAGACCCAGACTCTTTTACTAAATGGTGGGTGGGTCTGGGTCAGGTTCGAGTCAACCCATCAAACCCATTTATAAATGGGTTTGGGTTTTGTAGAAGGAGATCCACCTAGACCCATTTATAAATGGGTGGGGTCTAATGGGTCTAGGTCTGGATCAAGTATACAAGCATTTTACAAGGCTTAAAACTGAATTTGGACAGGTCTAGGCTAGACGGGTCCATTGAAACATAGACCAAACCTGCTCACTTACTAAATGAATTCAAGTCAGGTCGAGCCTAATATAAAGGAAACCAGACCTAGACCCGTTTAGCAACTGGGTCTATTCTTGGACCTAGACCCGTACCATTTAATAAATAGGTCGGGTCTGGGTCGGGTCTAAATGGGTTGAGTCCGGGTACCCCTTGGGTTCGCTGACCCATTTACAGCCCTACATATAATTATTATTTTTAATTTTTAATTAATATTTTAAATAAAAAAGGCTCATTTTGGATCCTCGCCTAACGCCTCAACTTGCCTTGAGACGGCCCTGGTGCCACTATCTACAGTGGTCCCACTATATGTACGGTTTGGATTTAGCTATCTACGTACCATGTGGATAGCAGAGTGCGCACTCTGCTGGTGTCAAAGCTTTTCTCTTCGTGACATTAACACACTGGTAAATGGTCGGTCCACTGAAATGATTTCAATACTTTTTGAGGGCGGCGGTCACATGCAGAAATAGCAAACCAAGACGTTTTTGTGATTTGTTTGTCGAGGAGTTCGACTCAGGATCCAGTCTGTCCACCAACTGAGGCCCACGTGCTGAGATGGTCTGATGATTTGAGCCATCCATTTACGTAAATGATCTATTCTCCCATAACCATGCTTTATTGATGATCCTATCAGTTGATTTTCTGAGCTGAATGTGAGCCATTGAAAATCTTCTTTTCATTGTTTAAATTCATCTTCGGATAGAGATGTGTAATTTTCTCATGGTGGACAGTATAGCATAGAGTGCACAACATGGATGGTTCTGATCATTTGAAATCAAAGCATGTAGGCTGCAGTGGGCAGCGACACGCTTAAACATATGTTGCGATGGAGGCAGAGCGAACTCTTTCTTCAAGTGGACCTGGCAGGATGGGCCAGACACGTTCCCAAGTCAGCCCATTGGTCGAAAACCATAGCAAAGGCAGGGCCCAGCCCATGAGCTATAAACAATCAGGGCAGGTCCAGGCCGGTCCACCATGAAAAATCTCAGCTGAACGAGTCAGCTTTGCATATTCGCAATAAACAATTTCACCATTGAATCCCACAGCTTTTGTGGCGTGCCCCACTTAAGTCTTTGATCTGCCTCATTTGTTATAAGTCACACACTAACATGACAAGGGAAAAGGATGGACGGAGTGGATGTCACTTAGCCATCGTGGTGGGCTCCTAAGAGCTGCAGGTGGGGTTAGATGAAAGCAGCCTCCATCATGATTTGGGAGGCCAAACCTTTTGCAATACAACTCATGCAACAAAAGTATCAAAAGAATTTTCGGGCGCGGATTTCCTGCGAAAGGCCTGCGCAGGAAGTTCCTGCGCTGGGAACCAAGGTGGGGACCAAAGTGATGTTTTTTGATAAATCCACCCCGTCTATCCGTTTTGGGAGCTCATTTTAGGACATGAGAACAAAAATGAACCGGATCCAAGACTCGAGTGGGCCGAAAACGTGAGGATTGAACGTCCACAGTTGAAATATTTGTAGAGCCACATGAATTTTGAATCAAGAATATATTTGTGTTGCCAGTTCACCCCAGTAGTAGTGACGTTATGAACGGTATGGATGTTATTTAAACATCACTGTGGACCCTAGGGAGGTTTCAACGGTAGTAATTTACCTACCCACCTTTTCCTTTAGTGAGGGCCACTTGAGAATTGGATCCGGTTCATTTTTGTTTTCATGTCCCAAAATGAGCTCCCAAAACTGATGGACGGGGTGGATTTATCAAAAGAAATCACGGTGGGCCCCACCTTGGTTCCCAGTGCAGGAACTTCCTGCGCAAGGCTTTCGAGGAAATCCGCACCCAGAATTTTCAGAATTAAAATAAATTCAAAAAAAAAAGCACTTTTCCATAGCAAAGCCGAACAGGCCCTAGTGCAGGATCTATCTCTCCACTAGGTGGGCCCACTTAAAGGCACCCGGGCCCAATCAGGCTTATCTGTTCATCATGCGGGGCATGTGTCCTTTAAATGTGGACGTTTGATCAATTCATCAGCCCTTAAGTGGTCTTGGATCGTTTTGGTAGAGAGAGTAGTATATAAAAAGTGTTAATCCCATATCTTTGTCTAATCCAACCGTTAATCTCAATTAGAGAACTTAACGCATACACTCGTCTGCTCAGTCCATGTGGCCAACGCTACACACATCCGATTGTATTGTGATAAGTAATTCATGGGCTGTTGTCGGCGCTGTGGGGACTACCATGATGAATATGTTTTATATCCAAGCCATCCATCCGTTTTTTCAGATTGTTTTAGGGCATGAGCCCAAAAATGAAACAGATCCAAATCTCAAGTGGACCACACTACAGTAAACATAGGGGATGATGACACCCATCGTTGAAACTTTCCTGGGGCCCACTGTGATGTTTATTTTCCATCCAACCTGTTCATGATTTCACAAAAACTCGGGTGAAGGGAAAAAAAATTATCTGATTGATCCAAAACTTTTGTGTCTACAAGAAGCTTTTAATGCTGGTCATTCAATCTCCATTTTTTCCTGTGGTGTGGTCCACTTGAGCTATGGATCTACTTCATTTTTAGGCTCATAGCCTGAAATGCGCTTGCAAAAATGATGGACGGCGTGGATAAAACATATACATCACGGTGAGCCCCTGGTGCCAGGTTCGCAGTACATCCCAAGAATAATCCTCATCGAAGACAGGTTCCCGTCACACTCCCAATGTTCTCCATTGTCTCCTTTGGTGTGGCCCACTCTTTTCATGGGTCAAGACGGATTTTGGATCTCAGGACTAACACTGGGAGGAGCATCTAATGGATGAGTTGGATGGAAGTCACACATCAAGGTGGGCCCCACAAAGATGGAACGTATGGTGACGAATGGGATGATTCTCTAAGAAAGAAAAAACGAAATTGGCTTGGGAGATAGATAAACCCTAATCCTAACTTGTTGACTTAGATTTGCATCTCATCATCAATATCCAATTCCAACCGAACAACTGTCCCATGATGATAAGAAGTCCTCCTTATCACATCATTAAGTATCTTATTCAAACCCATAATCGATGTGGGACCTACAAGAACGCGCGGCCCACTTTCTCATACATCTTAATCAACGGCAGAATGATGACTTTGATGAAAGCCACCTTCTCCACGTGTTTGTTAGAATCTAGAATAAAAGGATGGTATACGTGGCATACATTAACTCTAGCCGACTAAGTTGTAAGACCCACTATTTCAACTAACCAAAATCAGATTCTTTGAATGGTTTGTAACCTTTGATTTGTGGACATTGTACGTTGAAATAAGACCATAGGATATTTTCTCACTCGCCTTTTAACCGTTCAATGCATGTCTATCAATCAATGAATCAAATAATCAAATGAAAATAGTTTTTGGTTCATGAGGCAACTAAAATAGGAGCCGTAACATGAACAGTCATCTGACTAAATTATATGCAATTTGTAAGTAATTCTAATTACCTGCGTATCATCCATCGCACTCTGCCAGAGTATTAATAAAAACGGGAGCTAAAGGGCAAAATGGTCATTACACGCTAAATACGGGAAAGAAGCACGAGCGATTCTTCGCTTCGAGAGAAAATTATAAGATACTCGTCCGGAGGCTTGCTGCCGTATGCTCTGGTTTAAAATTCTTACAAGTGGGACCATGTTTCAGTAAATCAGACCGTTGATCTGTATAGCCACGCTGTTGATGGCCTGTGACTCAAAAAATCGACTAGATGGGGTAACTAAAACCTCTTGATTTGTGGGAGATGAATAGAAAAGTCCACATCCAGCTGGAAAATAGGCTAATTGATTGTGTGCTGGGATCTTCCAATCTTAGACGTGCTGAGCCACTATCCATAGATGGGGGAACACAGCAGACCAGCGGTCTAGATTACTGAAACGTGGGCCCCACTTTGCTGGAACTGAAAACAAGCGTGTACCGTTGGGTCTAGGGTCCTTTAGACCTAATTGGCCCGCGCAGACGGCCGGCCCGAATGATTGGCGAATTTTCTGCTGGGCCCCACTACCGACATGAACCAATCAATGTTCATGGACGAACATTTGCCATCCACGTGTCATGTTAGGTTTTTATTCCCTAAGACCATCGTCCACGTCGTGTCAAATCGTTCCGAGGATAAACATGGGATTGGCGTAATTATCCGATGCAACAATTTATTGCTGTAATTACTAACTTAGGGATGTCAATGGGTCTGATTTGGATCGGATCCAGTTGGATCTCCAAGTCGGTAGACGAATTCGGATCATATTGGGATCCAACTCAGGTGATGTTCATATTTGATCTATTTATAAATTATTAGATTCATTTCCAATTCAAAATTCATATAACATTCGGTCGGATCTAGGTTCAAATCCACCCCCATTGCAAATCTAAAAAAATATATGAGATAAAATATATAATATAATATATTTAATTTAATAGAAAAATTATGCAAATCCCACTATTTACTATGGTATCGTGGACATGGCCTAAAATAATTTGTAAAATGGATGGTCAGCATGAGTATAACATATACAGTAAGGTGACAATGAGTCAAATTTTAATTGGATTCGGATCTAACTCGGATATGTACCTGTGAATCCGCATCTGATCCATTTAAGTAATTGGACCTATTTTAAGATTCAAATCTGGTCCATTTAACTAGACGGACCTATTTTAAGATCCAAATCTACATTATATGGATTTGGAGCGAATCCGATCTCAGATCTAACCTCCTTCATCGAGAGCCCTATACTAACTGCAAGTGTCTCACACTTAGAAATGAGGCATACGTGGGTGATATTTGAGCCGTTCGTCAGAACATTAGATGAGCCGCACATTCAATTTGGACGACCGGTCATTTTCTCTTAATCGTTAATTGAGGTGGACTTATCTGTGTAGTGCAACGCGGATGCAAAAATCATAAACACATACAATGGGAGAAGCCCATGCAACAAAAAGTCTGTTCGGCCAACATCCACACCATTCATCAGTTTCGTAAGCTCATGAGACGTGAGACTAATGTAGCAGATTTAAAACTCAGGTAGGCCACACCACAGACCATTGAAACCTTCTCCAGGCTACTATTATATTTATATGCCATATTAGCCCTTTATGCTTCTTAAATTGAGGCCCACCTGGATGAAAGGAAAAGCACAAACATCAACATGATAATATATAAAGCCTTTCTATCTTTTTCATGGCTGTTTTCTGTTGTGTGGCCCACTTGGGTTTTGAATGTACCCTATGTTTGGGCTTGTGTCCTAAAATAAGCCGGTGCAGAGAATGGACAGGGTCGTTGTCATACCCACATCATGGTGGGCCCCAAAGGATCATTTGTTGTTCGATCTCTAGAAAATTCGCTCGTGCAAGGTGCGTATCGTCTACGTACTCACGTGCATCCATGCATACATACATACGTGTACGCCTATGGTTCAAGTATTCGAGGACCCACTAGGGAATGCATGCTCATTCACCCTAGCTTTCTATCCACAGCCAACCTGGCCGCCATAACTCCACGCACGCAAGGAAATGCCGACAGCGATAGCAACGAATGGAATACGGCCACGTCATCAGATAACCACCTCAAATCATGACACAAACCTGGCCGTCCACACGTCGGTAGCCGACCAACTGCAGGCATCAGGTCCCAACTTCCACACGTGTAAGAACGGGCACCTTTGGATGAAAGATTCCATCTGGTGGAATCTTGTGCACTTAGATGGGGAGTGACTGAGTTTCTGCCTTCCCAGATCCTACCTTTTCAAAACCCCATGGTTGACACGCAAGCCTTCCATTTCGACACACCTCATCCATTACGCAAGCACCCAGCCTAAATGCATGCGTTCATTTCACAGGACCACTGATCCTGACCGTCCACATCATGTTCCCTTTTCTGGATGGAGTATATGACTTGAAATCTGAACTCGCACTGGTTTGTTCATCTTCGCCATCGTCTTTCTCCCATTGAATTGGATCGTTGACCTATTTCAAATTCAGTCCACGTTACATTGTCATCAATTTGACGGTTAGGATCGTCTGATCACCATGGGTCTATCGAAAACGGCCCTCCATTTATGAGTGTCTGGGGGACGCTGGTTTGGCTAGTGACGCCGCCACATGGCTGGCTAGTGGTCGGTGCTCTGTGGGCGCTACCATGATGTATGTATTTTATCCATGCCGTTCATCCACTTTTCCATATCATTTTTGGGCTTTAACCCAAAAATTAGGGGGTTCTAAATTTCAGGTGAACCACACCATAGGAAAACAGTAGTGGTTGAATGTCCACCATTAAAAACCTACTAAGGGTCATACAGACCTGGATGAAGGTAACTTTTGTGGCCCAGGAAGCTTTTAACGGTGGGTGTTCAATCAACACTGTTTCTTGTGATGTGGTCCACTTGAGATTTGGATCTACTTCATTTTTGGGATCATACTATAAAGTGATCTGGAAAAATGAATGGACAGCTTGGATAAAACACATACATAATGGTGGAGGACACAGATCAAGTACCACTTGCCAAACCGTGTCCCTGTCTCGGGTGATGTGGATGTATCGTGGATGCATTTTATAATTAGTATGTAAGGATATTCCTTTCTTGGTATACCCATTCTACACGGCAAACTTCAAGCTCGAACACGTGTGAACATGGACCACATGTATGATTTTCCAGCCGGGTCTACAAGTCAGGTCGACCGTCGATGAAAACGGACGGTTAGAAATTTTGTCCAACGATCTACACTCAAAGTGCGCAAATCCATTAGTTATGATGGTCCCCACAGGCCTAAAATTTGGCCCAGGTCATATCTACGGTAGGTTTCACCTGATGAACGGCTAGGATCCCGTACAAATGTGCCTGCTTTTAGGTTTGAAATTATATTGCCAGCTCGTTGATAGGTCCACCTTAGCCAAGACGCGTTTGTTAAATACCCCATTGGCCTTGCTTAGGTGCACCAACCAGCAAATGCCTGGGCTAATTGAGATTAAAATCAGCGGTCCAAATTCCTTGCCATGTGCCCAACATTCGAACTGGACACGTGGCATAACAGTAGGGGATCTGGACCATTCATTGACTGTAATCATATGAGGCAGATTCACTGAACGCGTGTCCCTCAGATTGGACGGTCCTACACATTAATTTCGTGGAACCTTTCCTGTTCAACATTGACCACTGGTCATCCATCAGACGGTTAAGAGAGCCTCCAATCGATGAGAGCTATTCTACAAACCATTCCAAGTGGAGCTATCCATGAAAGGACCGCATCATTGACCATTTTTGCCACGTGTACAGACTCAATGGAAGTTGAGAGCAACGGGCACCGGTGCACGGTGCACCTACTGGTCTTATCCATTCTACAATACCCTGTTTTCTATGATTAGTGAGGTAATCGCATGGAAGCCTTCCCATGCATATACTTCTATTTGAACTTGTTCATTCGCATCACAGATCTGAACCGTTCATTAGGTCTAGTTCCATCTTATTCTGTTGGTTGGAAAATATAGAAGCAATATGATGGTTTTAATTATAGTAACTGGGCCTATAGTTTAGGAAAATTCTTTTACATCCATTTTACATGCAATTAATTGACGGTCTGTATTATCTGATCAATATGTGTTTTTCAAAGAAGACTATGACTAGTGAAATGGACGTAATGGATGTTTCAGATAGTGACGTTGATGCCACAGATTTCGAATGAAACTATGGGCGTCCAAACGCTCCAGTACCCTTAGTCCACCGGCTCGTTTTAAATATCTTGCTGTTGTTGACAACGGCCTTTCTATTGGGTTTCCTTCATTTTTTTTTTTTTTTTACACTGGCTACGTACGATGCTTGATACGCATGCACTCCGAAATATTATAAGAGGCATATGTTCACTTGTACTAAACGGATTATATTGTGGCAGTTGCTTTCTCTAAGTCACAGACGAAAAATCAGAATGGATTAACAACGGTATCATTTGATTCATGGATATTTGTCTGTTGACCAAGGACCGTTGGATATTTTCATCTTATCCGTATAATAAAATGCCTAACAATCGGATAGTCAGATAATAATATATGCATAAATCTTTGGTTTATCGTACATCTAGACTAGACCCACAAATTGGACAGTTTTATTTGAATTATCAGTATTTCACCTAAGCAATTTCTAAGAAATTTATAAGTGCCCGTGTATCATCTATCATACTGCCAGACTATCAAAGCATTTCTCACTCAAAAGGTGGAACAGAGCACTATGAGTTATAGGGGTCTAAGTAGCATAAGAACACTTAGACAGTCCAATTGTTCAATCTTGACCGTCCATTGTGCCCAACACATATTTCATTCGCCACCATGGAAAAAATCACACCGATGGTACAATTTCTAACCATCCGATAATTATCTTTTAAAGATGGTCAAGATTGTTTATATAAAAAAAGGTCCAATCAAAATTTTGAGCCATCCATTTGTTGAGGCCCATGATGGATCACTTGAAATTCTAACTAGTCACTTCTTCCTTACCATTTCATTCATGGATTGGAAAATGGATGGCTGTGAAAAAAGAAGCTCAGCTTAGGTGTGAATCAGGTAATCTGATCGGTGCGATTTTCAGATGGTCATCAAATAAATGGGTGAAGGACCTAATCGACAGTTCTGATCGATCCATCAGGCGTCCATGTCGCCAGATTCTTCAATTTCTTAAAGAAATGTAAGATATTCACCATCTTTCTGACCTTGTTATTATACAATATAAACGGATAACAATTATTGGTATTACCCTCCACATTCTCAAATAATACACACCTTACCTACCCGAAAAAGGAAAAAAAAAATACCAACTAGGCCAAAATGACCAAAATGCCCATAGATTCTGTGGGTGGGGACAGGCACTCAATAGTCAAGATTATCATTGTCATTTTCATTGAATGAACCATGTTTCCATGTAAACTCTCAATAGAATCAAACCCATCTACTTTCTCACAAATGTCAAACATGCTTTGCTTTGAAAAATCAATAGCTCTCCTCTTTTAGCAAAAACAAATCAAGGAATCTTTGAAACTTGACTGCTAAGATATTAAAAAACCAGAAGCTTTTTATGAATTTTTAGGCGGGTAGGCTTTAAAAATAGGAATTAAAAATAAAATAAAAAAATAAAAAGCAAAGAGAAAGTATTGTAATATCAGTCACAAGTCAAGCTATCCTTTTTCAAGGAAACTTCTATTATATCATTTTTTTATTTCTTTTTTTAATCCCTCAGCATTTCTTGAGAGAGTATAAATTCATGTGCTCATGCATTGTCATTCCATCTCAACTTCAACTCCCCAAAAACCCATCTCCAGAATCCTCTGTTTCTCTCTGTTTTCTACAGCTCTGCTCTTTGAAAAACAAAAAAGATGGTGGTGTTGTCCCAACCAGCATTAGATCAGATACGTTTTGTAGAAAACCAGAAGCCGACGTTCTACCCTGTCATTCCAGCCATAGACCTGTCAAAACCCGAGTCCAAAACTCTCCTTGTGAAAGCCTGTGAAGAGTTTGGATTCTTCAAGGTTGTCAACCATGGCATTCCATTAGAGTTCGTCGACGGGTTGGAAGCTGAGGCTGTGAAGTTCTTCTCATTGCCTCAACACGAGAAGGAAAAAGCTGGCCCTGCTAATCCGTTTGGGTATGGAAACAAGAGGATTGGACCCAACGGAGATGTGGGCTGGCTTGAATATCTCCTCTTTCAAACCAATGTCAAATCCATTTGTCAGAGATCTTGGGCCATTTCTAGGGAAAACCCAAAAGTCTTTTGGTAAGAAAAACCAGAAAATCCAACCATTTTCTCCTACAGCTCAAACCCAATGGCATTTTTCAAATAACATTAGCTATTTAACGACTCTTCAGCTTCAAGTTTCTGTTTTTATGCAATAATAGTTCGTGTTTTGATATTTAATGAAATGACTTTTTTCTTTTTTTTGGTGGGTTATGTTTCAGCTCTGCTTTGAGTGATTACTTATCAGCCGTGAAGAAATTAGCTTGTGAAGTTCTTGAATCTTTAGCCGAAGGGCTTAAGGTTGAACCAAGGAATGTTTTCAGCAAGCTTCTAATGGATGAAGAAAGTGACTCTATTTTCAGGCTCAATCACTACCCTCCATGTCCTGAACTTCAAGCATTGGGTTGCAACTTAACTGGTTTTGGAGAGCACACTGACCCTCAGATAATATCAATTCTGAGATCAAACAATACATCTGGCCTTCAAATCTCCCTCAATGATGGGAGTTGGGTTTCAGTCCCACCTGACCACAACTCCTTCTTTGTCATTGTTGGTGATTCCTTGCAGGTATAAATCTGCATGATGATTCTTCTTCTTCTTTTTTTCATTTAATTTCTAAGTCTCTCTGTCTTTTTTTTTTTCTTTTTTTTCACTTCTAATGAGAAAAGATGGATTTCAAAGCTTGAATTAATAGATTTCACAACTTAGGTAATTTTATTTATAGCTTTTGAAGCTTTTTTCTTAGTTTTTTGTAAAAATTCTTTAAAAAAAATAGCTTATCATTATTTATTTTTTTTAAGTCATACCAAATGAAGGAAGTTGCATGTTACACTTAAAGGACTCTCATAATACAAGGGAAAAGAGATCTGTTGATACATTATCCAAAGGTGGATGTAATTGTTGTGGAAAATCCCATAAGCTAGTTAATAAAATGAGATAAAACTACAAAATAAAAGAGTAAAGGAGAAGTAACTGACAAAGATAGGATTTATGTGGTTCGACAAGATAAGTCTATGTCCCCGAAAAAATACAGTGGACTTTCTTCTTCTTCTATCTTTTCAAGAAGCGTTCACCAATTGGCCGTGGCAAGACTCATTTTTATCGGCTCAGCATGCGCGTTTGAAAAGACAACTGAAAGCAACATCCTTTCTTCTTTAAAAGGGTTCAACACACATCTTATCTCATGGCACGTGCACATGCTCCATAACTATTTAGGGACTTTTCTATGTAGAATCCGGATCCTCTGTTAGCTGCCAAACAGTAACTCTTCTATGTATGGCTATGCAAACCACTTGTTTCTCTATTTCAAGACTTCCATCCCTTTCCTGCATTTCGTTATACAATTGTACATAGCTTTAGGGTCTGTTTGGGTACGGAATCTTGCAAAATCAGGATTAATTCTAATTCTAATTTTGGCCCTGCATGTATTATTTGCGGCACGTTTCTCCACAGTAAGCGGCGATTTTTAGTTTTTTTTTTTTTCTAAAACTTCCTTAATTGTGTTTATGGAGAGGAAAATGTTGCTTTAATGCAGCTAATCCTACACGGAGAGCATGGGGCCCACCAAAATCAGGATTAAGTATAAATCTAATTTTGGCCCTTCATGAACAATTTTTCAAGAACAATTTGCGGCGATTTTTAGTTTTTTTTCTCTTCTAAAACTTCCTTAATTGTCTTTATGGAGAGGAAAGTGATTCTTTAATGCAGCAAACCCTACATGGAGAGCATGGGGCCCACCAAAATCAAGATTAGACTTAATCTCAATTACGCAGGATTCCCAACCTAAATGAAACCTAGCCAATGAGTTTACAGCTGCTAGCGAGCTTGCGTTGGCCTCACCGGCCCCTCAATCCAGTATTAGTATTATTTGCCCGGCCCATCTAATGGTTAGGATCGTTCATCCCAAACTAATTAATCTCTATCTACTCTTACGGGACCCAAAAATAGTGGTCAACTCAATCAATCTTGTATTCCACCAAAAATGTGAAGAATCAGGGTACAACCGAAATAAGGTGTATGTAATACTCTATTATTAGCTATCATATGTACAAATTCATTCAAATTAGTGATTTTTCTGCCATTTTCTTGTCGTTTCTTTAATGGGTTTTTGTGGGTTCATTCATTTATTTTACAGGTAATGACAAATGCTAGATTTAAGAGTGTGAGACATAGGGTTTTGGCCAACAGCTTCAAATCAAGGGTCTCAATGATTTATTTTGGTGCACCAGCTCTAAGGGAAAAGATAGCACCTTTGCCAGTTATAATGGAAAAAGGAGAGGAAAGCTTGTACAAGGAATTCACATGGTGTGAATACAAGAAATCAGCCTACATATCAAGGCTAGCTGACAACCGGCTAGGGCTGTTTGAAAAGACAAAAAGCAAAGCTCTCATTCATTAGAGGTCATCTGATGTTATAGTAGTCCAAATGGGTTCGTCAAAACAGGTTGGAAAGAGGCTGCCCATGTTAACCAAAGATGGATAGTAAAAAAAGGTTGTGTTTCTTATGTAATTACCTACTTCAAATATAAATGCTAAATGGGAATTTCATCATCATGTGTACTGCATGTTATCATGCATGACATTTGCAACCGATATGGTACTGCCTTGTAGTGTGCATGAGACCCATCTGATGTGTGTCAGATTCACTGTCCATTTCACAAGCTCTAAGATTTTAGGCCATGGGTCAGAATATCAAACCATTCGGCGACTCAGGTCTGCCACACCACAGGGAACGGTTTGGAGTGGACTCGCAGTGTAGAACAGAGCACCAATGTTGGTAGTCATTGCTACTTGAAATGTCTATAGGCCCCACCATGATGTATGTACCTGATCCACACAGTCTATTTATTTTTAAATTTCATTTTAGGGTGTCAGCTGAAAAATAAGGCAGATCCAAATCTTAAGTAGATCACACCATAGAGAACAGTGGTGATTGAATGCCCACCATTAAAACCTTCCTAAGAACCATTGTAATATTTATTTTCCATCCAACATGTTGATTAGGTCAGACCGACCAGGATGAAGGGAAAACACACATAACAGCTTGATCCAAAACTTTGGTAGCTCCCAGGAAGATTTTAATGGCGAGCGTTCAATCGCCATTGTTTCCTATAGTGTAGGGTTGTCAACGGGTCGGATATGGGCTGGATCAGTGATGATCCGTATCCGACCCGATTAAGGATATATCCGACCCGAATCCAATTCGGATCACAAGTATGTGATCCGAACCCGACCCGTTTAAAATTTTGGAAATCCGTTTCCAATCCGATTATGATCCGACCCGATATCAGAGAGAGAGAGAGAGAGAGAGAGAGAGAGAGAGAGAGAGATGATCGTGCATGAAGAGTAGAGACAAAGGAGACAGCTATTTTTTTTTTTTAATCGGGTCGGGTCGTTAACGGGCCGGATCAAGGTTGATCCGAATCCGACCCGAATATTAAGCAGATCATCTTTGGGTATCCGTATCCGACCCGATGATCTGATTATTGATCCGAATCCGATTAAATCGGAGCGGATCTGGGTCGGATACGGATAATGATTCGTGCCGTTGACAGCCTACTATAGTGTGGTCTACCTGAGATTTTCATCTACTTTGATTTTGGCCTATGCTATAAAATGATAAGGCAAAATGGATGGACGGTGTGGATAAAATACATACATTATGGTGGAACCTGCAGGGCTTCTCGAGTAGTAGATAGTCCGCGTCGGTGGTGTGTGGAGCGCTACACAATCTGACCTGGGTGGGCCAACGTGTTCTCTACCGTCAACCAATCCATGCATCTGACATCCCACAGGATAAAGGACCGTACTAAAAATTCATGCCGTTCCAAAACTGAGGTTCACCCACGTGAATTTAGTGGTTTTAGGCATGATTTGACATTCTTCCGTAGGGTGTAGTTCACCTTCTTCTTGGACCAAGCTGATTCTTGGGTTCCACCGGGAACATGAGGGGCCAAAAACGATTGACGGGGTGGATCTGATGCATACATCACATGGGCTTCACAAAATACTGGTATCCTTGAGTTTACATATTAATAATGAATGTCTTGAATATTTGTTATTACTTCATGTTTGGGGTATATATATGGTACCTGCAAACAAGTGAAAGGAGTACGTTGATTGACGGCGATGCCTTGTTGTACGAAGTTCCTGTGCTCACAAGATAAGGCCCACTGTGATGTTTGTGAGAAATCCTCTCCGTACATTTTTTATTTTTTTTTGTTCATGTCACGACATGAGCTCAAAAATGAGGCAGATGCAAAACTCAAGTGGGCCCCAGGACGGAAAATAATCTGGATCGAACATCATTGTTGAAACATTAATGGGGCACAAAAGTTTTAGATCAAGTTCTTTTTTTTCTTTTTCTTTTTTTCTTGATATTTTCAGCTCACCTCAATAGGAACTATCTTGTGAACTATTTGGATGGCATATCAACATCATAGTGGACTCAGGGAGATTTCGACAATAGGAATTTCTCTACCCACTTTTTCTTATATGTGGCCCACTTGAGTGTTGGATCTGACTCAATTTTTAGCTGGTGCCTGACATGATTTGGCAAAATAGTTGGATAGGTGTATTTCTCACCATGATGGCCCACCTAACTTTGAAGCACTGGTAGTTCCGGTTGTCAATCCGCATCCTTGAAGAGAGAGCAGAGGAGAGAAAATGAAAGACGTGGAGGAAAAGACGCAGCCACACATTACTAACGTAAAAGAGATGATATTTTCAATGGTGGGGAGTCATCCCCAATTTATTTTTCCAGTAATGTAGCCCACTTAAATTTTAGATTTGCTTTATGAAATTTCAAAGAAATTGAGATATTTTTGTTCCCCTAATTTCATTAATTTACAGAGAAAAGAAATATACAAAATAGGTATGTGCATAATCAAATATAGAATACATGCAAATATGATATAAACCATATGGTAGTTCACAGAACCACACATGTATACACTAACACTCTCCCTTAAGCTGGAGTATGAATGTCAAATATATCCAGCTTGGATACAATGTAAAAAAGATGAGGCCTATCTACTCATTTAATAAAATTGTTAGCAAAATGCTCATTCAAAGAAGGTTAGGAGTACAACAAACACTACTAGATAATTTTTCTTTTGCGAATTGACAGTCAACTTCAATGTTATTTTTGTTGCGTTCATGAAATATGGAATTTGAGATAATGTGGATGGTCATTTAATTATCACAAAATAAAAGAGCTAAAGATGAGTTGTCAATGCCGGCTGCTTTAAAAAATAAACAAAGTCAGAAAATCTTACAAGTACCATGACTCGTCAAGCAATACTAAGCCTTGTTAGACGAACACACAATGACAAACTATTTATTACTTATCACTAAATTACTGCTAATGGATGAAAGTTAGTCATGGTATCGAATCCCAAAGTGGGGGTGGCTAACATTGCAGTGTGACTAACATGGATGGGTGGGTGTACTAACAATGGGGTGTGTGTACTAACCCTTAAAAAAAGAAAAAGAAAAAAAAGAATGCGCCAAAGCTAGATACAAACCAGTGATTAGTTGCATAACCAATTCAGTCAGCATCACAATAATTATAAATGTTACGATGGCCATGATCATAATATAAGATACATCTTCCTAAATCACTCTTAGATAACGAAAAATATGGTGAACTAATGATGAGAACATGGTTGTTGCATGAACTATCTAACGCTACTGGCAACACCACACACGTATACACTAACACTTTATTTTCAGGACGTCTCAAAATAAAGTGGCAAAATTGATGTTTTGATTCATGCAATCATCATGATAGACCTTACATAGTTTTTGTTCCACGGCTCTTTAGTAGTATAGTTTTGGCGAATTATACGCAAAGAAGAGGAGCTAGTATTTGCATGAATTTTTTTTCTTCTTTTTTTTTTTCCTGATAAAATGTAAGCATTGGCATTATTATTATTATTATTATTATTATATATATATATGTATATATATATATGTATATATATATATATGTATATATATATATATATAGACACACACACACACAGATGAACGGTCCTAATTGAAACATCACCCTGCCACATAACCCTGCATGTCATTAGGATCATATATATACTGCAAGTGGCCCTAATCATAGAAGAGATCACATACGGGCAGTGTACGAGAACTTTCTCATACAGTCATCTTTCCCTCCAACATGCACGATGTGTAAAGAATATCAGAGCATGCAAAAGGTGGGCCAAGCTGAAGATCACTGACCACCAAAATTAGGCCGATCTATTCATCTGGCTAGCATTAGAGTAGAAATGGATGAACAACTAATGGTTTCACTCAATGTACAGGTGCAACTCATCTATGTGGATCGATCACATTGACTTTGGACCAATTGCATGGTGAACCCAATACCAATAGCTACATGCAGCAAGGATTCTGTAAGGCTGGTATGTTCCTATGCATGCCATCCATCCATTTTGCCAGCTCACTTTAGGGCGTGATGCAAGGAGGACGTGGAAGGTCGATCACCGTCTTCCTAGCCGAATAGTCCTTGTTTACATAAGAAGAAATAAAAGGATAAAAAGAGAAATTTAATTTCAAATAATTATTTTTTATAGATTGAATGAATAATAAAAATATAATTACAATGTTTTAAATAATAAACTAAATCTTAAATTCGTACTTACTAAAAATAGTAAGTTTTCCGAAATAGAAAGTTACTAAAAATAGTAAAGTCCTAACTAAAGACTACTAATAAACAGACCATTTTTAAAACTCATTTCTTAACAAAATAGAAACTCCTAAATAAATAAAAACTCTAGAAAAAGAAAGAAACAAACTAAAATTCGGAATTACTAAAAATAGTAATTTTTTTCCTAAAATCCCATTTTTCTGTTGTAACCGCGCGTTTTATGGCGAAACGGACGGATGCAGCCCACTTTAGTGGGTTGGTTCACCACGAAACGAAATTTCAATAGGAATCCATATGTTGTGCGTCCCGTAACTCCTCTTGGATTAAAAGTTACGGCCGATTTACGGTCCACCTTCTTTTGATTTATCATTGCGAAAATTGACGATTTTTATCTAACTTCCTTTGATCTTTTACGGTCCATATGCATTAGGAATGTGCTTGATCCACGCCCTTCATCAGGGGGTTCTCGTCCTGCATCATTCTCCCTAACTTGAAAAAAACTCTTCCTCGAGTTTCACTTTAGGTTAAGGCTACGATCTGCTTTTAATTTCGGAAGTCGATATTTACTACCCTTGTTTTGGAACTCTGCAACAAATTTCTCCGATTTCTTCTCAATGCCAACATGAATAATCACAACCTTCTCTGGCACATCGAAGGTTGGCTCTATCTGAAAAAGGATAATTTCCTGCATAAGGAACAATTCATCAGAAAGTTCGGCGACCACAATCGCCTCAAGTTCCGACAATGTTGGTGCGGCATCTTCTGGGATGCTCATGGATTCTTACAAAACTGGCTCCATAATGTCTGGGATGCTTACAGGCCCTTTCTCCTTATTCTTCACAACGGAGGTATTGATCTCCTCCACCTTCTCAAAATTCTGAACATCCTCTGAGATAGTGGTAGGTTGTACTTCAGAGACCTCATTTGAACTTACATTACCTTGAAAATCTCTTTTAACATAATCCCTACGATCGTTCCCATGCGTAGGCCGTTGTACGATGATGTCTTCGACTACGTTATTGGTGGGTTTAGAATCGTTTGGGGTAGCCCTACGATAGGCCACCTGGGGTGCTCTATAGAATACGTGGTTGTTCCGTACGGCGAGCACAGGTGGTTGTTGACCGTTGCCTTGGGCTTGGGGCAGATTTAATGCCGCCACGATGCGGTTGAGGGTTGCCTGTATATTGCAGGATTAATCGATATTTCCGTCGCGCTTCATCGAAAATTGCCACCGTGACATAATCCTTTGGAGCACCATCCTTAGGATGAAGATCCGACCCTTCATTAGAGGTCATCGTCCTGAGGAAGAAACATCTCTCTAGTACCACTGATGCAAGGAGGACGTTGTTGGTCGATCACCGTCTCCCTAACCGAATAGTCCTCATTTACACAAGAAGAAATAAAATGATAAAAAGAGAAAATTAATTTCGAATAATTGTTTTTGATAGATTGAATGAATAATAAAAACATAATTATAATGCTTTAAATAATAAACTAAATCTTAAATTCGTACTTCCTAAAAATAGTAAGTTTTCCAAAATAAAAAGTTACTAAAAATAGTAAAGTCCTAGTTAAAGACTACTACTAAACAGACACTTTCTAAAACTCATTTCTTAACAAAATAGAAATTCTTAAATAAACAAAAACTCTAAAATCATGTTTTTTTGTTGTAACCGCACGTTTTCTAGCGAAACATACGTATGCAGTCCACTTTTGTGGGTTGGTTCACCATGAACGGAATTTCAGTAGGAATCCACATGTTATGCGTCCAGTAACTCCTCCCGGATAAAAAATTACGACCGATTTACGGTCCACCTTCTTTTAGTCCATTAATGCGAAAATTAACGATTTTTGTCTAACTTCCATTGATCTTTTGCTGTCCATATGTAATAGGAACGTACTTGATCCACGCCCTTTATCATGGAGTTCTTGTCCTACATCAGGGCATGAGGTCAAAATTGAAACATATCCAACGCTCGGACAACACAACAAGAAACATTGGGACAATGACATCCATCATTGAAATCTTCCTATAGCCCACGGTGATGTTTACTTCTCATCCAACCTATTCACAACGTCGGACGCGGATTCCTTGCGAAAGCCTTGCGCAGGAAGTTCCTGCACTAGAAACCTATGTGGGGCCCACCATGATGTTTTCGAGAAATTCACCCTATCCATCCAGCTTCTGAGATCATTTTAGGACACTAGACAAAAAACGAACCGAATACAAGACTCAAGTGGGCTACACTAAAGGAAAAGGTGGGTAGGGAAATTCTTACCGTAGAAACATCCCTGGGTCCACAGTGATGTTTATATGACATCAATACCGTTCATAACGCCACTCCCATTGGGATGAACTGAAAACACAAATATTAGCATGATTTAAAACTTTTGTGGCCTGAGGATATTTCAACTGTGAACATTCAATCCTCACATTTTCGGCCACTTGAGCATTGGATCTTGTTCATTTTTTGTATAATGTCCTCGAATGAGCTCACGAGGCTGATGGATAGGGGCGCGGATTGCCTGCGAAAGCCCTTCGCAGGCATCTTCTGCACCAGGAATCTAGGGGGGGGGGGGGCACCGTGAGGTTTGTAAGAAATCTACGCCGTCCAACCGTTTTGTAAGATCATTTTAGACGTTGCGAACAAAATTGAATGGGATCCAAAACTCAAGTGGGTCGCACTAAAGCAAAAGGTGTGTAGGGAAATTCTTACCGTTGAAACCTATATGGGTCCACAGTGATGTTTATATGCCATCCATACCGTTTATAATGTCATTACTACTTAGATGAACTGAAAACACAAATATCATCTTGATTCGAAACTTCTGTGGCCCCACGAATATTTCAACTGTGGAAGTTCAATCGTCATGTTTTCGGCCCACTTAAGTCTTGGATCCCGTTCAATTTTGATCGCAACGCCTAAAATGATCTCACAAAAGGGTTGGACGGCGTAGAGTTCTCACAAACCTCACGGTGGGCCCCACCCAGATTCCTTGCGCAGGAGATGCCTGCGAAAGGCTTTCGCAGGCAATCCGCGCCCGATGGATAGGGTGGGTTTCCCGAAAACATCACGTGGGCCCCCACCTTGGTTTCCAGCGCTGCGCAAGGCTTTCGCAGGTAATCCGCGTCCCACAACGTCACGGTGGATGAAAGGGGCGGATTAGGTGACACCCCGGATCCACCTAGGTGGGTGGGGCCCCTGACTGTGGGCTCATAGTGATGTATATGTGTCTTAAATCCAAACCGTCCAACCATTTTGAAAGCTTATTTTAGGGTATGATACTAAAAATTAAGCTGACTCAAATCTTAGGTGGAATAACAACCGAAACAGTTGTGATTAAATCTCTACCTTTGAAAACTTCATGGATTTTCAATGGATTCCACCGGAATGTTTATTTTCCATCCAAACTGTTGATAATGTCACAAACACCTAGATGGAGAGACCACATAAATATCATCGTGTTCCAAAGCTTTTGTGGCCCATAGGAAGTTTTAATGGTCAATTACCACTGTTTCCTGTACTATGGCCCATCTGGGATTTGGAACTGCTTCATTTTTTGGATCATAACTTAAAATGATCTTTGAATGCAGATGTATGGCATGGATGTAGTTACATACATCACAGTGGCCCCAAAGTCAGGGGTCTCACCCACCTCAGTGGATCCGGGGTCTCACCTAATCCGCTCCCGTGGATGAAGGGAAAACACAAATATAAGCTTGATCCAAAACTTCCGTGGCCCTGGAGAAGTTTTTAACAATAGGCGTTCAATTTCTACTCTTTCTTGTGGTGTGGTCCACTTAAGCTTTGGATATGCTTCAATTTTGGGCTCATACTATAAAATGAGCTGGCAAAAGGGATGGACAGCCTGGATAAAATGCATACATCTCACTGGGCCCTACAGAGTCCTTGTGTGGGGTTCACCACCGTGCAATCAGCAGTCCTCTGATTTTCATGCCAGTCGATATTCATGGTGGGCCCACTGACAGAAAAAGATGGGGCTGTACGTGAAAGTTAGCATGCAGACAGGTACAGGTACTCCGTAATGCATTATCATTTCTCGTTTTTAAGTTGTGGGCCCTCTTTAAAATAGAAGTTTCAACTCAGGTGAAGTAGAATGCGTACGGATCTTATCTTTGATCTTACAAGATTCTTTGCAGGAACAGCAGAAACAATGGGACCCACCCAGGAAGTGATGTATTTGCACGGACGCTATTTGGCTAGTGACCCCAACACTGGGCGCGGATTTCCTGCGAAAGCCTTGCGCAGGAAGTTCCTGCACTGGTAACCAAGGCGGGGCCCACAGTGATAATATTTTATGAATCCACCCCGTCCATCCGTTTTTGGAGATCATTTTAGGACACTAAAACGAAAATGAACCGGATCCAAAACTCAAGTGGGCCTCACTAAAGTAAAAGATGGGTAGGTAAATTACTACCGTTGAAACCTCCCTGGGGTCCACAGTGATTTTTATATGACATCCATACAGTTCATAACGTCACTACTACTTGGATGAACTGGAAACACAAATATTATCCTGATTCGAAACTCCTGTGGCCCCACAAATATTTTAACTGTGGACGTTTAATCCTCACGTTTTAGGCCCACTTGAGTCTTGGATCTGGTTCATTTTTGCTCTCATGTCCTAAAATGAGCTCCCAAAACGGATGGACGGGATGGATTCATCAAAAACATCACTGTGGGCCCCACCTTGGTTCCCAGCGCAGGAACTTCCTGCGCAAGGCTTTCGCAGGAAATCCGCGCCCCCCAACACTCGCCGGCTAGCTGATGTCAAAGCTCTGTGGATGCCACGATGATGTATGTCATTTATCCATGCCATCCATCCATTTTTCCAGCTAATTTTAGGACATGACCACAAAAATGAGGCAGATGCAAATCTCAGGTGGACCACACCACCATTTCCATCTGCTGAAGTTTGTGGAGTATATATAACTTTTACTCTTGCAGTGTGGCAACCAACGTAATAAACTGAGAAGAATATTCCAACTCCATGCGGCCCTGGTCCGGCTTTTTTCTCTTCAAGATAAACTTCGATGCTCTGATTGAGTGTGATGGATCATACACATGCACCTGTAAATACATAAGTAATTTAAAATAAACAATATAAACCATAGGCCTCATTTACCGTTACAAGAGTATCCAATTGGTGGACATTTATTGGACAATTAAAATGAAAAAATATCCGATGGTCCTATTTCAACGAACAATGGTCCACCAATCAAGGGTTAGAATAGGTCCACCAATTTAATTTTGTGAGTGTGGCTCAAGAATAGCATGTTCCACAATGTAATTGGTTTTTTTTTAATTATTATTATTAATTTAATGTAGGCAACATTTAAAGTCTCTAAGCGTCTGCCTATCAAGCATCATAGGCCGGCAGAGTATCAAATGACTTCCCTCCAAGATTGACCATTGTGTTGGGACTAACAGGGGTGGGTGGGTGTACTAACCCATTTAAAAAAATGAAAATATTGACCATTACATGATTGACTGAGAGTGATCAACTGCTATTCGACAGCTGTAGGTTAGAATCCTTTTGGTGGTAGGGTAATACATGGACAAGCCCATGAGTATACTATCTATCTGGTGTAACTCAAGTTCAGTGACCTATCATGGCTTGTTTGGAGAGTAGGAAAAAAGAAAAGAAAAAGAAGCACTTTTTAATATTTGAAACATATCAATATTCTTCTAAAGGTGAAGGAAACAGTGGAATCGGCACGCATTTATTATCTTAACATTATATTTATATATAACTAATTTCTCATACCCAAGGCAGGGTTTTTTTTTTTTTTTTTAAAGGAAAATGCGATTTTCACTGAATCCATATTCCAATAATGCTCATTAAATCCACAAGAATCCACCATTGGATGATCATTATATATGTAAGTCAGTCCCTTTTTTTTTAAATAGCTATTCATTAATTTTTGGATGAGCCGATGAAGTGTTTCTTTAAGAATCATAAGCGATCCGTGATAATTAAGCACCAAAAAAACTGGATGTCTAAATCATTGATTGGTCCATTTTATAGGCTATGGATCATATCTGTATTGTCTAATTGGTGTGATTTTTACAAGGTAGTACATGGAACTCATGTGGCACATAGTGAACATTTCAGATCAACCAATTGGGTTGTCCAAGTATTCCAATGCAACTTGATACACTGACATATAGCAATCTTTTCTCTACTTCCTCTATGCATGATGTTCAAGTAAAAGTTATTCAACCGTGTTTGAAGGTTATTTAAGTAGGTGTAAAGGTTGTTCAACTGTTTACATGGGCCCATTTGTGTACAAACCATCTAATCCAAATACAAGTGACCCCACATTGATGAAGAGATACCCCAAAAATCAGACCTATGTGTTCACCAAGTTCGACATGGTATAAAAACGATGGACAACTACCCAAAAAGCCTCCATATTAATGTAGTGGTTCACATGATGGATCGATCGGCCTGATTTTTAGGTCATCTTGCTTCCATGGTTGGGTGCCATGCAGAACAACTTGGACAGTAACTTGTATGAAAACAGTGCAAGTTTGAATTTTTTTTTGTTAAGAGAAATCTAGCCAATTACATACATGCATGATTTTTGGGCATATGCTAAGTGAAAATGGATAAGCATTTAAAATAATCAATTACATACATGATTATTGGGCATACGCTAGATGTTCAAGGAAACAAAGAGAGTAATGGTTCATTGAAGAAAATGATGACAGACAAAATGGCAATCAATTTTCGATGTGTTTTGTATGGTCATGGAACACATGATTACAAGTAATTTGAATTGAGAGCTTCTATTATTATAAAGGATTGGAATCAGCTCAGATCAAAGAAAACCCACATCACATAAATAGTAAGTACCTGTGTATACTTAATTGTATATACAATTATATTAGGAATATTATTTAATTAGATGCTTACCTTTTACACTTTAGTCATGTATATCATCAAATTTATCTTTGTGAAATATTCAAGCTTTCATCATTTTCATCTAAGTTAACATGTTGTCAGAGCCATGTTCCTAGCTTGATCCTAACTGTTAATTTCTATATCCAAGCTTTCACCATTTTTCATCTAAGGTAACATGGTATCAAAGCCGTGTTCCTACGTTGATCCTAATTGATAATTTACATATCCCCTTGTCATCTATCATCTTCGACCTCAGTCAAAATTTTCCACTACACTTGATTACCGGTGTGGCAACTCTCCTTCCTCTGGCTGTTGCATCTCTGGATCTCTTGCAGGATGAACCCATGAGAATACGTCTCCTGATTTGTTAATCCAACATTGGATGCCACACACACACCATGGTGGGCTCCACACGCAATCATTGTAAAATAATCTTACTTGAAGCATTGCATAGGAACTAGCCACCGGTTATCAACAGCATACCTTAGGAAAGATTCCCATGTTTCTCAAATGCATAACCAGAAATTGCATTGTGTAAAATTTCGTTTGGATTTGGCCTTAATATAAATAATTCACAAATTTTGGGATGTTTATCCATTAAGAATCATCTAATGTTGGAGAGCCATGGCACACACAAAATACACACCCACATGTGTGTGTTGTTTCTCCATCTTCCAAAAATTCTACTAGGTATAGAAGTTTTAAGTAATAAATTATTTTTCTCTAAAATGATTTCTAAGTATAGAAGTTGTTAAAGTCTCTTAATAGACATTGATATACCATCATCTAAGGCTCAAGCTTAGTTGGCTCAAGCTTTCATGATAAGTGTGATTTGCCATAATATTAGAGTCAAAGGTCTCGTGTTCAAATCTTAAAAGCAGTAAATATGCCTCCTCTATAATACATTCTCGCATGGGCTTAGCTAAGCCATCCGTTGGCTTCTTATGTCCTAATAGAGGGTTTTGTGGGCTATTATGATGATTTGCACAATCCTAATATTGTCCAAATATTTTTAAATAAAAAATATATTTCAATAAACTTATTACAATTATTGTGTCAAATATTATATAAGTACACAAATTACAAATATTAAAACTGATTTAATAATAAAATTCAAACCTTTATAAATATACTGTGCATAGCTCCTTCTAGGTAACATTGGATTCCAAATCCGGGGTGTTCCAAATCAGGAATTAAATGCCCACAATTACATACTTACAAAATGAATGTACGGCGTGGATAAAGCCCAACCATCAAGGTCAGCTCCTGACGGCGTCCGTTCTTATCCACGTCAAAATCAGACCAACCAATTAGCCAACGCATGCAAAGTGGGCCCACCCAATCCAGCTGCCCCACAACTAACGCTACTGGCACGTGCAGTTGGCGTGGGAGCTGTCGTACCTCGGCAACAACTCCCATCTCGTAAACCGTGAACCATGCGAATCAAGAGACTCAGTTCTCGCCACACGTGGCAGTGAATCGCACGGATTTAGAGGAAGAACTAACAACCACGTGGCAGGGCTAGCTTGAAGTCTCTTAGAGCTGGATAAGTGTCGAACATGCGGAGGAAATCCTGTAGCGTGACAGCAACTGAAACAGTGGTGATTGAGTGCCCCACCATTAATAATTCCAAATAGCCCAATCGTAAGGTTTTAGTAATGTTTATTTGCAATCCAACCTTTTGATAATGTAAAGAAGATCTGGATGAAGGGAAATTATAAATATCAGATTGATACAAAACTTTTGTGGCCCACAAAAAGATTTTAATGGCCATTCATTACTGTCTCTCGTGGTATGCTCCACCTGAGATTTGGATCTTCTTAGGTTTGGTATCACGTCCTAAAATGAAATGGAAAAACAATTGGACGGCATAGATTTGTAAAAATTATATCAAACTGGGCCCCACACGGTTAGGGTAATACCCACTAAGCTGTTACCCGGGTAACAGCTAATCCGCTCTCATACCGGAGAACTAGCCGGCTATATATATATATATATATATATATATATATATAAAACACAGTACACGCGCGCTTTCAAACATGACAGGTGGGGCCCATGATTTGCTAGCCCAGATAAATGCCCCATGGGGCGCACCTTCGATTATCCATTTCTAAACAATAACCCTAGGGCCAGGGAGAATTTGGCTTTTTTACACTACTTTTATTATCCGTCCATATGCAGGTCAGAAATTTAAAGGTGATTTTTTGTGCTGTCGGTGTGATTTTGAACTGTAGGCCATCCATTGTGGGTCCACAACTGATGAATGGTCTCGATTTTCGAAAAATAGCTTCACGTATAAGAAATAAAAGCAGATACATAGCTCGCAAAGATACGGGTCTCGGATCATTGAATTCCTTATACAATGACGTGGCAAGTAGCATTGGAAAGGAAAGAACGCAATTTGCCAGACTGGCTTTGACTGACATCGATGCTGAAAATCAGCGGGATGGCTGGACGGGTGGGACACCTGAAGTTAACTGATGCCTGCTAATCGCACGCGCGATTGACATTTCTGGTACTCGCGGATTGTAACTTCCAAATGGGTATATTTACTAAAGATCCAAGCCGTTCATCAGGCGGGCCCCGTCGGTTGGAAATTGAGATATGAATTTTATGTTAGTACGTACGTTCAAAATTTGGTCCTTCTAATCTACAAAATGGATGGATGGAAGGAAATTGATGAGTGGTCTGCATTCAATGTTGAAAGTGCATGAACGACTGGCATCTATCCTACCTCTCCATTGGATGTCTCATGCTTACGACATCTGTTTCAACCGCAGGCTCTCTGATTGAAAGTAAGCTTAAATGGAAGAAGCCAACGGTCAGGATGCTACGCTACTAACACTCGAGTATCAACGGTTGGATCTTATTGGTGTGATTTACATCAGGATTACGTAATGATCCTCCCACAGATAGAATAAACCGGTTTTCAAATTCCAGTTTGCATTCAAGGAGGAAGAATGCATTATGGAATGGTATCTATCTGAGGTTTGAAGTCAAAAGATGATGATACATGCACTGAAAAGTGAAAATGCTCTCTTAGCACGTGGAGAATCTTACACCATCAACGGACGTAGTGGGGCCCACCGAATTGCTCTATCTGATCACCAAGGTTGAACCCATCTACGTTGGAGATTGGTACAGGTCCCAATTTCTGTACTTTGCACAGCGTACTGATGGGGCCCACTTGGTGGATATTATCTTCCGTTCTGAGGGCATAGTTCATCTAGGATGGATTCAACAGAGCCATGGTTTGGATGAGTAAAACATGGCCCATAATCAAACCTTGGCCAATGGTCCCATAATTCCTCCACAACGGTGTCTGCGTGGTCATAGGGGTGGCAGAAGGCATGGCTGCCCGGCCCATAGGGCAAGGGGTTTGGACCCCTAAATTTGGCTGAAGGGCTTTTTTCGGGCTTGAAACAAAGGCCCGGGTCATGCTTTTTTTTTTTTTTTTTTAATCAAAACCATTTATAAGGTGGTGGAGCGGTACACTAGCCGAATTGGGTTGAGCTTGGCACAGTTCGGCCAACAGCCAACGCAAGGTCGAACTCGGCTCAGTTTGGTTATCAAGCCTGGCTGTCCAGCTCAGCTAGGTTTAGTCATCAGCTCGGATCAATTCAAGCCAAGTTCAAGTTCGAGCTTTTAAGCTTGAAATCGGATTAATTAAGGTGGAAAAAATATGCTTAGGTGAATTTTTTTTTTTAAAGGATAAGGATTAGAGCGCTCAAATCCAAACAATATTATATATATTTAAGGTATTTAAAATTGAGCGGAGTCAAACCAAGTTAAGTTCAAGCCAAGCTTTGAACCGAGTCAAGTCGAGCCCAAGCCAACTTGAACTCGACTCGAAATTATTTCGAGCTCAAAAAATTGGCTTGGCTCAGTTCAAACCTAGCTTTCAAATCAAGCTTATTCGAGCTGAGTCAAGCGAGTTAATCAAGCTAACTTGGCTCATGTTCAGCTCTATAAGGTAGGTCTCATCATAGATGGTCGGAATAATCGAAAATTTCTTGAGTTTGGATCATTTTAGGTTTTTATAATTTCTATCCTTGTTTAGTAAGCCAGATTAAATTGTATTGAATTGCATTAGTTGGGATTTGTAAGATATTAATACCATGGTATTTGGACGGTCTAATCCTACATTTTGGATTGAATTCTTACTTTGGTAAAAACATTGTATAAAATGAAACCTATATTGGGTGGACCATAGAATTATAATCAACGAATCAGATTTCAGAACTAGTGTTAGTCACCTATATATATTGATGGATGGCATGAAAACCAATGTGGGGCTTACAAATATAGTGGATTTCGAAAATCTATAATAAATTCTATCCAATCTTCAATTAGAATTAAATGATATAATACATGAGTTAATCCCATCCTTTTCATAGTTCCACAATGTAGGATAAAATTTACATCTGACATATGCAATTCCATACCACATAATCCCACATTCCAAACATATGCCTTAAAAGGCCTGCCCTGACCTCTCCTACCCCCATAGACCCAGGACTAGGGCCAAGGCTTGGGGCTACAGGATTAGGACTGGGCTAGGCACTGTCGGTGGTCAGCTTCCATTTTGGCTTCTGCAAAATTAGAAAATTAGGTCCGTAAATTGGTCGGGTTTGGGCTAGACCAGAGTACTGTTAGACAAGCTAATGGGTCCGGTCTAGCTGGATCTAGGCCCCTTCAAGTTAGTATCTCGTTTTAAGATGGGATGATGAACACGAAGCCGACCAAGATTGATAAGGTGGGTCCATCAGATACCTACGGGTCTGGGTATCTATTTACAGCCATATGCTAGATTTTCAACATGACAGGGTCCGGAACTGACCCCAGGCCTGACCACTGTCCTACCTTATTGGGTCCCAAATTTTGGATGATTAACTTGAGATATTCAGAAGGCAGATTGCCCGTGCCCTCTGCTACACAAGAAGTTTCCTGTGGTCGAAAGCTATGTGGGGCCCACAGAGATGTCTATGAGAAATCCACTCAGTTCATAAGCTTTCCAATCTCAGAATAGCTCAAGAAGCCAAAAATCAGGCATATCAAAAACTCAAGTCGGCCACACAACAACAAACAGTGTAGATTGAACGCCTATCATTGGAAACTTTGTGGGGACCACAAAAGTTTGGGATGAGGAATGATATTTGGATTTACAGTTTATCCCGGTGTTAATAATCTTATGAACGGTTTGGATGATCACGGTTGGGTCCAGGAAGGTTTCAACGGTGGACATCTCCATTCTCATTGTTTACTCTCTTGTGGCCCACATGAGTTTTGGATCTTCATGATTTTTAGATTCTTGTCCTATTGTGAGGTTGAGAAACTAATGGATGGAGTGGATTTCTCACGGACATCTCTTTGGGCCCCACATAGCTTTCGAACATAGCATGTGTATCAACCATCACACTCTGCCAGAGTACCATATAACTAACACTGGATCATGGGAGTGGATTAGGTGCGGCCCTTACCCTTACCGTGGGGCCCTATGTATGTATTCTATATCCACGCCGTCCATCAATTTTTCCATATCATTTTAGGGCATGATACCAAAAATGAAGAAGATCAAAATCTCAGGTGGACCATACTATAGAAACACTTGTGATTGAACGCTCTACCATTAAAAACTTCCTAGGGCCCACTGTAATGTTTCTGTAACATCTATTTTGCATCCAACCGGTTGATAAGGTCCATTAATGATCAAACACCACTATTTCCTATGATATGGTCCACCTCAGAATTGGATCTGCTTCGTTTTCGGGAAAAAAAAAATGGATGGACGGCGTGGATATAGAATACATACAACAAGGTGGGCCCCAAAGGTGTGGGTGTTATACATTATGAAAACCTGACTGTACTTTACATACATGTGGCTGGGAACATGAGGTCATATGACTAAGATCCTTGTGGTCATCATGTGGTCCCTTTTCGGAATTGGCCATAATTAGAACGTGCTGTCTGCTTAATTGTTTATTAAAAGAGCTTGACTTCAATTAGAGGATGAATGTGGACCATTTTCGATCTCGTCCACCAGCTGGCCATCAATCAATGGTTAAGACCATCAAGCTGAACTTTTCTACGGTGCTCGTGCAACACGAGGTGGCTGGGGCTGTGTGGGATCCACAGGATGTCCGTGACAAATTCACTACGTCCATATGTTTTTTAAGACAAACACAGGACAGGATTTTAAAAATAATGCAGATCTACAACTCAGATGAGCCATGCCACAGGAAATAATAGGTACTAAACACATAGCAGTGATGAAAGTTTTGTATCAAGATGATACTTTTTCTAACAGTTTATCTGAGTGCTAATAATTCTTTGAACGGTTTCGATGGCACATAAACATCGTGATCAACTTCAAGAAGGTTTCAACGATGGACGTTGGTTCCCACTGTTTTGTTGGTGTAGCTCATTGAGTTTTGAATCAACCTTGATTTTTAGAATCTTATCTTATTTTTTGTCTTTAAAAACATATGAAACTAGTGGATTTGTCACAGGACATCCCTGTGTATCCCACACAGCCCCGGACTGACCAATGTCACAGGCATTCCGCTCCCATTGACGCCATCACTTAGTAGAGCAGATTAAGGGGATTCTACTTGCAATAGCCTTGAGGTGTGGCTAATTTTACTAAAAGTCTAATTTCTCATCCGGCTGGCCTTTTGATGAGAAATTAAAGATTTTACAGTCAAGAACAAGGTAGGCCAAAACGGTTACGTATCGGCCATATCGGCTGATACGTAACGGAAATGGCCGAAGCCATTACGCGATACGAGATCCAAAACGGGGACCCCCAAATTTTTTGCCTGTAATGGCCGTTACGGGGGGGCGTAACGGCCATTACGTTCCAAAACAGCCGTTACGCCCCCCGTAACGGTCGGAAAACGGATTTTTTTTTATTTTATATAAATCTGATATTTTTTTATTTTTTCACACTTTTCTTCTCCCATTTCTTTTCTAATTTATTCTTTTGCTAAAAACCAGTGTTTACAGATCGGCCTATTTTACTATATTGGTTAGACACACAAGAGTCCACATTTTGTAGAAAAAAATGACTTTTTTTTTTCGATTTTCTTCTAGTTTCTCCTCCCTAAAAAAAAAAAAAACCGTTGGGCTTTCAGGCGCTCCGCCCCGAGCCCCGAGCAGGAGCGCGTCGCCCCCTGTACCCCGGCGAGCTGACCGCGCAGCTCGACCTGCGTTCCAACTCTGCGTAGGGGTCATAGTTTGTTGAGTCCAGTTAGTTATTTTCTAGATTTTATTGAATCCTCATATTGATCTAGGTCATATAGGATAGCATGCATTGCGTTGAAGTTCAATAGTCAAAACTGCATTGGAGGATACTCATTCAGTCAAAACTAGAATATTTCTCAACTCTCTTGCTTGTTTTACTTTGTCAATGCATTGGTTGTGTTTACATTAATGTCTTGTTACATTTGTATATATTATGGAACCAATTTAAACAATAGTTGCATCAATTTCAGATTAATTTCGGAATAATTTTAAAAATTAGGGAAATTCATTTTTTTTTTTTTTTAAATTCTGGTTTAAAGGTTGGATAATATGTGTTATTTATAATAGACAGTTAGAAATTTGAATTTATAAGTTTTGCAGTTAATTCCAGGTTATCAGCTTCATAAATTCATCAGACAGCCCGATATAGCTTTCTCACCAAAGAGTAGACCGCTTCACCACCATAAACATGTTCAAAATTATAAATGAATACATATTTGGGATGTTTGGAATTTTCTGGATTTAATCCATATTTTTTTAGAATTTTTTGGCAAAAAAAAAAAATTGGACCGTTACGGGGGCGTATCGGCCGATACGGCCCGTATCCGTATCGGAAACGGTGGGCACCGTTACACCCACCGATACCGCTACGGGACACCATGGTCGAGAATGCCCCTTTGACCACCATGTGCTCAGGGGAATCCATCGGAGGGGCATTTTGGACTATAAATTTTCACTTTCTCGTCAAAAGGCCAAAAAAATGAACTAGATAAGAAATTGAACTTTCAGTAAAAATAGCCACACAACAGGTCTATTGCAGTTAAAATCCCCGGATTAGGTGAGACCACGCATCACTACCGTGAATTACCATGGGGCCCACCTTGATGTATGTATCCTATATCCACGCCGTCCATCCGTTTTTCCAGATCATTTTAGGGAATTATGAAAAACAGTAGTTATTGACCATTAATGGGACTCGAAAGTTTTGGATCAAGCTGATATTTGTTTTCTCCCTTGATTCATGCTTACGTGGCATTATTAACAGATTAGATGGTAAATAAATACTACGGAAACATGAATGTGCGCCTAAGAGGTTTTTAATGGTAGGATGGTCAACCACTATTGTTTCTTATGGTATGGTCCACCTGATAATTGGATATGATTCATTTTCGGTATAGTGCCCTTGAATGATTTGGAAACACGGATGAACGGCATGGATACATAATGCATACATCAAGGTGGGCTCCACTTTAACCCCAATGTAAGGGTCGCACCGTCCCGGTCTCCATCGCTTTGGCCATCCATCCCAAGAATACACACTGTCTGTGTGCGCGTGTATGTCTATTTGTGTGCATTCTTTAGGTGAGACCAAAAAAATGAGATAGATCCAAATAGCATGTGGACCACACCACACTAAGAAATAGTTGGTGGTGATTGAACGCCCACCATTAAAAACTTCTTGGGACCACAAATTCAACAGGTTGGATGGCAAATAAAAATTGCAGTGGGCCATAGGAAGTTTTTAATGGTGGGCGTTCAATCACTACTGTTTTCTTGTGGTGTGGTCCACTTGACATTTGGATCTGTCTCATTTTTTGTCTCATGCCCCAAAATGATATGAAAAATAAATTGATGGCGTGGATAAAACATGTATCATGATGGGTCCACAAAGCACTGTCTAGCAACCACCACACTACCGACGGTGGCAATAGGCAATCTGCATCACGACTATGTACCAGGCCCTGGTTGAGTGATCTTGACCATTGATCTGCTTAGCTCCACCGTGGATAGACCATGCTCCTAAAAGCTCCTCTATAGGACAATCCTAACCTTTAAATTTAGGGCTTGCGATTAGGCTATTAAAAAGCAAAAACCACAACCATCTACATTCGATTGGACCAAGATTGATAGATGGGCCTCCCTAAGTGCCTGTTGGATACCACCAAATAAGTTACTTTTCTTGCTGATGGCAGCATTTAAGTAATTTATTTAAGTTAGTTTGGTGAATAAATAATTATCATTACTTATTTGTTGAAAATCAGTTAAGTATTTGGTCATTTTTCTTTTTGCTTTTATCTTTTTCTCCACCATTTGAAAATAGCTATCTTGCAAAACTGATCCTCTCAGTCTCTCTCTCTCTCTCCCTCTCTCTCTCTCTCCCTCTAGCTTATTTGTAGATTCATTTTTGTAACTTATTGCTTTAGGCTCCAAGCTTCATTTTTGAGTTGGGCCCCATCCTAAACTTAACAGGCTTAGATCTGGCCGTTTGACATTCAGCAGGCCAGCCTTTGAACAATCTGGGCTTAGCCCATCTACAACCGTAGGACTAAAATAGTCTTGAGTTCTTTTAAGGGGTCCACCCAACTTCACTCCGACATTCAGCATGCATGCACCATTTTAGCCATCCAAATGGTGGGATCCATTGTGGATGGAGCATAGGTAGGGATCTCACCACTTGTTGATCTTAACCTTCCATTTTCCCCATTAAATTTGGTTGCTATCCATTTTCATTCTCGCCGTCCAATACTCAACTTACCATTCACTAACAGGATCATACGTAGAGATGTTGATCCCACCACCCAAATGCCTGGAAGATAAATGATGCACAGTGTTTGTTCGAAGAAATGCTAAGAAGAGAAGTGTTCCTCCATAGCTAAAAATTGTGGTACATGGATGATAAGTATGTTATTTACCAAACATACATATCTGTTTAATAAGTAGAAACCAAGATAAGTTACTAAGAGGCATAAGTAGCTTATCTAAGTGACTTGCAATCCAAATGGACCTTAATTGGTAACAAATTTGGC